>SJYA01002489.1:4358489-4515633 GCA_006410615.1 Neotragus moschatus | reverse complement strand
GTTTGTTTTCCTTCTCTGACAGTTTGAGGGGGAGTTTTTCTCAAAATCTGGTGGTACTCATGAGATTAAGCACACTGTGCAGAGACAATGTGATTGCACTCATCACTATTCACTTATTCTTCCATTTTCCTCCTGGGTACACAGCAGTTCCATATGTCCCAGGCTCCTTGGGCCTAGTTAGGATCATGTGACTGATGGAGGCCAATGAAACACGAGCCGAAGTCATGTGTATCACTTCCGGGAGATGAAGACGCATCCAGTGTATCTTCCTTACTCTCAATTCCCCTTCCTAGTTGCTTGGTACAAGAACTGAAGGATTCCAAGATGGCAGAAGCATGATGGACAAAGCCTGTATCTCTGGGGGACCCCTGGGGCATAGAGCTGAGAACTCAAAGCAGATAGTGATGTGAGTGAGAAATGAACTGTTATTTTGTCAACCCCTTGAGATTCAAGATTGTTTACCTTGGGTAGTGCTTACATCTTCTGTGTCATTACAGAAAGGCCAAGAACTACTGATATATATTTTTAACTGTAAGTTTACTCTAAAATTGTACTTTCTGATTCTGACATTTGGAAGTTTATTCTAGTTTATTTGTATTCCTAAAACGCCATTGTCATCAACAATGATCATCACCTGAACGTACATATACTAAGCACTTACTGCGGGTGAGGTAGTAGCATAAGGCTCCTACACACAGCTTGTTAAATTAGAACTCTCCATCTGTCTGCCAAGTATATTCAGGCCCAGCCACACAGGCCAAGTTCTTTAATCTTTGAAAAGGCCAAACATGTTTCTCTCTTAGGGCCCTGACATCTATTTCATCTACCAGATCTTTGCTGTTTGGCTCATTTGAGTCACTCAGATTCCATGTAAATCATGACCATCCAGTTCCTCCATCCAGTTCCTCCCTTTCTACATACCTGTTTTATTGTCTTCATGGTTGATTCTACCATCTGAAATTATCTTGTGTCCTTCTGCATTGTTTCTCTCTTTCCCTGGTCCCTCCTCACTCATTTCTTTAGCCTCTGTCCTGAAACAATGCCTGGCACATTGTGGGCACTCAGTGAATACTTGTTGGATGAATGAATGAATGAATATATCTTGTGTAGTGGAAACTATTATAACTCTAAATTTTAGATGAAAAAAAAAAAGGCTTAAATACATCCTCTATCCTCCCTTTCCCCCTTCCTTCCTCCTCTTTCTTCCTTCCTTCCTTTCTCCCTTTTCTTTCTCTCTTTCTAAATGGCACATGCTGTCTAGATTGTACATGGAACTGAAGTAAAAAAATTCAGCTTGCTTCTTTATTTAAGCAATAAAAGATATACAGATATTTAGAGATGTTAAATGTTTAGTATAGTGTAGATCTAGCTACTTGACAGATGCATTCAAACCACTTGGATGGGCTTAATACCTAAAAGCATTAAAACAGATTCTTTGATGTGCAAGTGAACTATGTACATTATATTTAATGTCGAGGTTCCACAGATGAGGTTCTTTTTCTTCAAATACAGGCCTTTCCTCTCTGAGGAGAAGCTTTTCTTAGTAAATTTGGGAAATGAACACACTGTGATACCCTCTCTGAGCCTCATCACGCTCACTAGCAAATTTACGTCTTTGAAAAGTTCCATAGTTAAGAAATCTGTTTACTTTTATTTAATCCAGCATTTCCCAACTTATTTGACCATGAAGTCCTTTTTTTTTTTTTTTTTAACACATAATGACTATTTCCAATGAAACTTGGGAAATACTATTCCAAGGTATGCTAAAAATGTTAATGATTGCTGTGAAGCATTTTACTTCTAAGTTTCCAGCTTTCTTCATGTACAAAAATTATGCCATTTTATTTTACAAGCTTCTGGGACATGAATGGGAATAAACTATACATTGTTATATATTTGCAGTTCTCTATTTTGTTGAAAGAGCCTCTATTTATTATTATTATAACTTATGATTGTTGTTGCTTGCCAGATAGCTCATTGATCTGGTCTAATCAAGCCCTGGTCATGATAGGGATTTCCACATCTGTGTGGTTCCTGTAATTCCCTTAAAAATGTTGTGCTCATCAACTATTTTCTCTTATCTTAATCCAGTTCCACAAATGTGGAAAGATCTTTTTTCATAGATTTAGAGAGAAGCTTCTACCGAGAAAGAAGGATATGACCTAGCTATAAGACCATCCTGACAAAAATAAAAAAAAATTTAAAATCTTCAGGTGGCTCTAGTGGTAAAGAATCTGCCTGCAGGAAATACTAGAGATGTGGGTTCGATCCCTGAATCAGGAAGATCCTTTGGAATAGAAAATGGCAACCCACTCTGGTATTCTTGGTGGAAAATTCCATGGGCAGAGGAGACTGGTGCACTATAGTCCATGGTGCCACAAAGAGTCAGACACGGCTGAGTACACAGGCACACAGTCACACACAAACCAGTTATTTCATGGAGGGTTGGAATGAGGCTGAATATAGATCCCCCAAAACTTGGAGAGCTTGACAAAGATGGTTATATCAGTTGGTCAGAGACTGGACCAATGGATAACCTAAGGTCCTCACATGTTGCTAAAGATCCATGAATTTCCTTTGGACCCAGAATATAAAAGATGGTTGCTGTGACCATGATCTTAGAAGTTTCCTGGCCAATTCAGCATATTTGATGAAACAAAAAGCAAAGGAGAAAAGGAAGGATATAAACATCTGAATGCAGAGTTCCAGAGGGCAAGAAGAGATAAGAAAGCCTTCTTCAGTGATCAGTGCAAAGAAATAGAGGAAAAGAACAGAATGGAAAAGACTAGAGATCTCTTCAAGAAAATCAGAGATACCAAGGGAACATTTCATGCAAAGATGGGCTCGATAAAGGACAGAAATGGTATGGACCTAACAGAANTTTTTTTTTTTTTTTTTAAAGAAAAGATTTTATTATAAAAGCAATTCACCGTACATTTTCAAGCACTTTGGACATACGGAAAATTATAAGAAGAAATTAAAAGTTAGTTGTAGTTCCATTTCTTAGGGAAAAACTAGTACTGTAATGTAATAATACATCTCATTTTAGATAACAGCACACTCTGAAGATATTATGTTTTGACTTGTACAGTCTTCCTACTCCTTTTTTCTTTTTCACACACTGACATGGTTCTGTGAATAGCTCCACAGGATTTTAGATAGTTTTGCCAGTCTCTTCTGGAGGAGGAAATGGCAACCCACTCCAGTATTCTTGCCTGGGAAATCCCATGGACAGATGAGCCCGGCAGGCTCCAGTCCTTGGGGTCACAGAGTCCGCTCAACCGAGCACGCACGCACGCCCCTCTTTCCTGTGATGACGGATGCATTGCGCCCCTCAGAATCTGTGCTGAGTCATTATTTTCAAGCACCGAAAGGACTAACGGACAAGCAAAAACATCTAACAATCAGCCGATTGTTCTGGCTCAGTGATGCAGAACAAGCAACTTCAGAGTATTTTCCTTCCTTAACAGATCAGTGATTTGAAACTTAGCCCCAAGGTCAAGAAATCAACACCGAAACTTTCATGATAGGAATCTTTTATTCTTATTTATGCAAATCTGTTTACATAGATTAGGGGATATCTGCTGAGTGAAATTCCACAGATCAGTGAGGACTCAAATCATTTTCAAATCAGGTTAAATTTGCCATTTCTGTTGCTTTCAGTAGAGAACAGGAGCGGGGGCCGGAGGGGAGGTCTCTGGAGCTTGCAACTCGATTGATCCTCATACCTCATTTTCCTCTCCTAGCTGATAGTGTGTGACTCACACGGCACCACTTTCATGTTAAGCATGAGACCTCTTGTCCCTTAGTCATTTGTTGGGCATAGAACTGTATGGCTTAACACAGTGGTCCTTTTTGGGTTGAACTCTGAAAAATGACCTTGGAGAGATGGTTTTTTAAATGGCAAGCATAGTGTTTATTTGCACAAAAAGTCAGAGTGTGGTTACTTCTTTAGAATGAGCTAATTTTGGCTTTTATCCAGAAAAAAAAAAAAGGGAAGTGATGGCAAAGTGTAGCACCAGATGTTAGACGTCCATTTTTTTTTTTCTTGACAAAAACAGTCTACAGTGTAACCATGAAAAAAGTCGCCTCAGTTTCCCCATTGGTAAACTGATTATAAGAAAAATGAACTGTAGTGGGGTTCACATTAAGTTTGGGAAGCTCAGCTCTACAGTGATTCCCAGATTTTCCCGGATAATAACTGTCATCAGTTATTACTCTTTTCTGTTCAAGTGTCTGCTCCTCAGTGATCCTTGTTTTCTAAATCTAAGACTATTTCTGTCAATTTATATTTATGGCAATGAATAAAATTACTTTTGCTCCCTGGAGATCCATTTCCTTATTTTGTGAAGTAAGAAAATTATACTCAAATTATTGTTTTTGAAGGTTTTTTTTTTTTTTTTATGGTAAAGCTGTGGAATACTTTCTTCAAATGCAACTTTTTATTTGACTTCTTTCGTATCTTTACAACTTCATCTATTTTCTTTGTCAGCATCATCACTGCCTTAGTTCAGGCTATCATCTCTTACTTGCATCATTGCAGCAGTCTCTAAAATATTTTCCTACCTTTTCTTCCAAATTATTTTCCACATTAGAATAAGTACTAAAATGTAAATCGATTGATGTTGCCTCACTTGTTTGAAATTCTTTCACTACCTCCAAAACTGATCTGCAGACTCAACATAACCCCAATAAAATCCCACTATATATATATTGTTTTTTGGGAAGGGGTAAGATTTGAACCCAATTCTAAATTTATTTGGAAATGCAAAGGATGTAGAATAACCAAAGAAATCTTGAAAAATAAGAACAAAGTTGGCATACTTACCAGTTTGAAGGGAAAGCTACTGGAGGCTTAAGGGGAGGGATGGAGCCAACTAAGGGCAGCGATTAAGGGCAGGGATGGAAGGTAACTAAGAATCAAGTTCAGGTACTTACCTGGTGGTCCAGTGGCTAAGACTGTGCTTCCAATGCAGGGGGCCTGGGTTCGATCCCTGGTCAAAGAACTAGATCTCATATGCTGCAATTAAGAGTTTGCATGCTGTAACTAAAGATTCTGCATGCTGAAATGAAGATGGAAGAGCCTGACTGCTTCAACTAAGTCCTGGTCCAGCCTATTAATAAATGAATATTAAAAAAAAAAAAACTTCTGGAGGGATGATGTCAGCAAGATGGCAGAGTAGGAAGCCCTGACTTTGCTTCCCAAACACAGAGTCAATAATTCACAAATTCTCTAACCAAAGGCACAGCATCACAGGTAAACACAAAACCAGACTCACCTATGCCAGTAGGGAGATTTGTGACACCTGCTCACTAGAGTCTGCCCATGGCACTGTGCTGTGTGTTGGGAAGGGGAAACTCCAAGTTGCCATCTTCTCCTAGGGAAGAGAAAGTATGGGTTCATGTGTCTGGTGTCCTAAATTTTGCAAGGGCACTGGTTTGTATCTTGTCAGTTTTGGAGCTCTAGTGGGTTTGGCACAATTGAGCCTCCTGAGAGAGAATGGAGAGAGAATGGAGAGAATGGTTTGGCTGGTTAGATGCCATAGACCTCCCCCTGCTCAGAACAGGGTAAGTGGATGAAAAAATATCAACTTTGAGCTATTTCCTGGGGATGAAAAAAGTTGATATCTGTATCTAGCACCCTGCTTCTCTGGGACTGTCCAACAACTTGGCGTATGGTTTGTCAGTACTGGAGCGCAAATCAGTCTAGCACAGTCTAGCCCCAGAGTGGAGAATCAGGACAGCATCTTGGATTAGTAGGCGCTATAGGTTTACCCCTGGTTCAGCACAGTGTGCATGCATGCTCAGACCTATCTGACTGTTCACATTCCCATGGACTGTAGCCCGCCAGGCTCCTCTGTCCATGGGGTTTTCCAGGCAAGAATACTGGAGTGGGTTGCTATTTGCTCCTCCAGGGGATCTTCTTGACCCAGGGACTGAACTTGCATCTCTTTCGTCCCCTGCATTGGGAGATGGATTCTTTACCACAGCACCACTGGGAAGCCCTGGCTCAGCATAGTACAAGCACTTAAAAACCATAGCTGCCTGCTTCTCCCTGGGGAGGGAAAGAGTTGGTAGAAGTCCCCAGAATCCCTGGCTGGACTAATTGGTGGGAGTCTTCTCCTGTATGAGGCTAGTTCATTAAAACAGAAAAGGTGTCTGCTTTGTCTCATGAGCAGACACCAACACAGAGAGTCAAGGGGAATAAAGAATCAGGCAAAAGTGTTCTAAAGAAAGAAATCTCCAGAAACTAATCCCAATGCACTGGAGTTATATGTGACAACATGGATGCAACCTGCGGACATTATGCTAAGTGAAATAACCCGGTCACAGAAAGAAAATACCGTATAATTTTATTTAACATATGAAGTATTAAAATAGTCAAATTCAAGTAATCAAAGGGTGGTTTGAGGGTTGTGGTGGCTGAAGAAGGAAGAAATAGGAAGTTACTAATCAAAAGGCGGGTTTTTCTGGTGGCTCACTGGTAAAGAAACCTCCTGCCAATGCAGGAGACTCAGGTTTAATCCCTGGGTTGAGAATAACCCCTGGAGAAGGAAATGGCAACCCACTCCAGTATTCTTGCCTGGGAAATCCCAGAGGAGACAGGTAGGGGGGATCCCAAAAGAGTTGGACATGACTTAGCGACTAAACAGAAACAATCAGAAGGCATAAAGTTTCAGTTAAGCCAGGTGAATAAATGCTAGAGATTGGCTGTGTAATATTGTAACTATAATCAATAACAATTTATTACACACTTTAATGTTTGTTAAGAGGGAGATCTCTTATTAAGTGCTCCTAGCCTAAATAAATTTTTTAAAAATAGTATTNGCTAAGTGAAATAACCCGGTCACAGAAAGAAAATACCGTATAATTTTATTTAACATATGAAGTATTAAAACAGTCAAATTCAAGTAATCAAAGAGTGGTTTGAGGGTTGTGGTGGCTGAGGAAGGGGGAAATAGGAAGTTACTAATCAAAAGGCGGGCTTCTCTGGTGGCTCACTGGTAAAGAAACCTCCTGCCAATGCAGGGGACTCAGGTTTAATCCCTGGGCTGAGAATAACCCCTGGAGAAGGAAATGGCAACCCACTCCAGTATTCTTGCCTGGGAAATCTCAGAGGAGCCTGGTAGGGGGGATCCCAAAAGAGCTGGACACGACTTAGCGACTAAACAGAAACAAACAGAAGGCATAAAGTTTCAGTTAAGTCAGGTGAGTAAATGGTAGAGATTGGTTGTGTAATATTATAACTATAATCAATAACAATTTATTACACACTTGAATGTTTGTTAAGAGGGAGATCTCTTATTAAGTGCTCCTAGCCTAAATAAATTTTTTAAAAATAGTATTNAATCAGAAGGCATAAAGTTTCAGTTAAGCCAGGTGAATAAATGCTAGAGATTGGCTGTGTAATATTGTAACTATAATCAATAACAATTTATTACACACTTGAATGTTTGTTAAGAGGGAGATCTCTTATTAAGTGCTCCTAGCCTAAATAAATTTTTTAAAAATAGTATTTGAAAAGGGTCTGTTGAAGAAGTCAATAAACACAAGTGCCTTTGGTCCCAATATTTATGTTGAAAATGTCTTCTAGAATTGTATCCAAATCCTGATAACGCCTTATAAAGCTTGAATATAAAATGACACTAAAAGCGAAAAGAACTTAGAATGACCTGGCTGTATAAAATTTTAAGATTGAAAATAAACCACAAAGCTGCTCTAACTGACACTGGTACTGGTATGAGGATAATAAATTGGTTAATTGAACAGGATAGACCAAGATGTGGACTAGGTATAACTCTATTTTATGTGGTCATTTGGTTTTTAATAAAGGCAGAGCAATTCAATGGGGGAAAGTATCTTTCCAACAAATGGTTCTTAAAACCACTGGAAATTCATGTGGAAAAAAATGAACCTTGACTTACTTCACACCATATACAAAAATTAATTCAAGATCCATCCTGGAGCTAAATGTAAAAGTTTTCTAAAAGTGAAGTACTTTACTTTTCTAAATGCAAAGTGCTTTTGTAAAAGTATAAAGCTTTTAGAAAGAAATGTAGGAAATTATCTTTGCAGTTTGGAATAGGCACAATTTAGGATAGTCAAAGCTTTCATAGACAAGACACAGAAAGCAATAACTATGTACAAATTAGTAACTAGAGTTCATAAAATTGATAATTTCTGCTCATCGAAAGACATCATTAAGGAGATGAACAGTCTTGCTAGGCATTGGAAGAAAATATTTTTAAAACATCTGTTTCACAAAGGACTGGTATCCAAAATACCTAAAAACTCAACCAAAAACAACAAATAACCCAATTAAAAATAGGCAATGTATTTGAATAGACAGTTCATAAAGGAAGAGATACAAATAACAAATGAACACATGAAAAAGTGTTTAACATTACTAAATCATCAAGGAAATCAATAAGATGATGAGTTATTGCTATATATGGACCAAAATGGCTAAATTTAAAAAGTCTGATAATACCAAGTGTTAGTCAGGATGAAGAACAACTGGAGGTCTCCCAGAAATTCCACTACTACGTATACTGCTGCTGCTGCTGCTGCTAAGTCGCTTCAATCATGTCCGACTCTGTGCGACCCCATAGATGACAGCCCATCAGGCTCCCCCGTCCCTGGGATTCTCCAGGCAAAAGCACTGGAGTGGGTTGCCATTTCCTTCTCCAATGCATGAAAATGAAAAGTGAAAGCGATGTCACTCAGTCATGTCTGACTCCTAGTGACCCCATAGACTGCAGCCTACCAGGCTCCTCCGTCCATGGGATTTTCCAGGCAAGAGTACTGGAGTGGGCTGCCATTGCCTTCTCCAACTAGATATACAGTCCCCAATATAAATGGAAGCATACGTTCACAAAAAGACTTGTGAAATAATGTTCACAAGAACTTTCTTCGTAATTGCCCAAAGTAGAAATGCTCCAGAAATCCATTAATAGCTATAGTATATCCATAGAGTAGAATACTATCAGCAATAAAAGGGAATAACTGCTGGCATGTGCAATAGCATGCATGAATCTGGAAAATTTTAGGCTGAATAAAGGTCTAGAATAGACAAAATCAACCTGTTGTGGAACAGCAACAATAATGGTTTCATCTGTGGGTGGAGGCAGGGATTTACCTGGAAGGTAGATGAAGTATCTTTCTTGGCTTAATGTAATATCTTGTCAGGGATTTGACTATATCAAATTGNTAAATCAGGGAAGATGGCAATCTGTCTTCATTGATACAAGAATGGCCAAGATTTAACTTTTTTTAATAGAGCAGAGTGATTTGATTATATATATACACACACACACACGTATCTATTCTTTTTCAAATCCTTCTCCTATTTAGTTTATAGAATATTGAGTAGATTTTCCTGTGCTATACATTAGGTGCTTGTTGGCCATCTTTTTTATATAGAGCAGTGAGCATATGTCAATCTCAAATTCCCAATTTATCCCTCCCCACCACCTTTCCCCTTCAGTAACCATAAGTTAATTTTCAGTATCTGGGCAACGAAACTAGCACAACTCAAAATATTTTCAATTTTCCAAGGCCAGAGGAATAGAGGGAAGGCCCAAATTTTGGTTAAATTAGATACAATGAATAACTTTGAGATAAAACTCCATATTACAAATAAGAGCTCTTTAAAGTGTTTCATATCCAAATCACTGCTTTTCTTATAATACAGGAAATAGACAATACAAATCTACAGTAATTTAGTCTGTGTAGCACTGGTGAATGGGTAGATACATGGATCAAAGAAACAGAGCAGAATCTAGAGGAATGTACATATTCATACCAAAAAAAATCTGTATTTGAATATTTATGGTAGCCTTTGTTTTTCAAAGTTGTCCCAAACTGGAAACAACCCAAATATCCATTATCTGATGAATGAGTGAGCACGCTGTGATATAGCTGTTGAATACAGTCCCACGCAGCATTGTAACAACAGCAACAACAACAAAAACCTAGTAGAAACAAACTACTGATATGCACTACAACACAAATAAATTTCCAAAGCATTATGCTAAATAAAAGAAGCCAGACTCAAAACTNAGTGAGCACGCTGTGATATAGCTGTTGAATACAGTCCCACGCAGCATTGTAACAACAGCAACAACAACAAAAACCTAGTAGAAACAAACTACTGATATGCACTACAACACAAATAAATTTCCAAAGCATTATGCTAAATAAAAGAAGCCAGACTCAAAACTCTACATAGTATATACGAGTCCATTCGTATGACGCTCCGGAAAAGACAAGACAAAGAGAAAAGTAGATCAGTGGTTTCCTGGGACTAGGGGAGGAGTCAAACAAATGACTAGAAAAGGGCAAAACTGTTTTTGGTGTGCGAAGATATTTCATATCTTGATCGAGGTGGTGATTACATGACTATATGTCAAAGTTCGATTGTATTGTATATAAATTGTATGTCACAAACATGGCTTTGAAAACAAACTGATAGGGAATTCCCTGGTGATCCAGTGGTTAAGACTCCTCACTCTCAATACAGGGGTCCAGACTTTGATCCCTGGTTGAGCAACGAAGATCCCATATGCCATGCAGAGTGGCCTAAATAAATAAATACCTCTTGAAACAGCTCGTCAAACAAACAAACAAACAAAAGACAAAGTAGTTCAAGCAAAAACCAAACTCGTAGAAAGCACATCCNGTCCAGACTTTGATCCCTGGTTGAGCAACGAAGATCCCATATGCCATGCAGAGTGGCCTAAATAAATAAATACCTCTTGAAACAGCTCGTCAAACAAACAAACAAACAAAAGACAAAGTAGTTCAAGCAAAAACCAAACTCGTAGAAAGCACATCCATTATTGTTTGCGGCTGGAGGTTGGATGGAATTAACTGAGCAGGGTGACAAAGTAAAATTTTGGAAAGATGGAAATGCTATGTATTTTGATTGTTGTGATGACTACACAGTTGTGTATACTTATCAAAATTCATCAAATGGTACTCTTAAAATCTTTGCATTTTATCATAAGTAAATTATAGCTCAAAAAGGTTGAAAAGCTTTTTGAGCCTGTATTATGGAATGTGGGGTTGTATTTAACTTAGCTAACAGCTAAGTTAAGCAAATGCATACATATTGAAAAATACCCTAAGAGAACATGATATGCATCTAGCGTCAGTACTATTCATTGCTTGGTAAATAATACAAATTCGGATGATGTAAACAGTAATCGTTCCATCAGTCTCACATCTTTTTAGCTCATTGTGCTGACTTTCTGCTTGTCCCTCTTTTCTTCTATGGTGTGTGCGTGTGCCCAGTCACGTCCCACCAGGCTCCTCTGTCCATGGGATTTTCCAGACAAGAATCCTGTAGAGGGTTGCCATTTCCTCCTCCAGGTCGTCTTTTTGATCCAGGGATGGGACTCAGGGATCTAATCCACCTCTCTTGCATCTCCTGCTTTGGCAGGTGGATTCTTTACCACCACGCCACCTTTTTTTTTTTTTAATCACACACCGATGAGTATTTGAAAGTTTCCTTTCTTGTAACATGGCAGGGAATTCTGTTTCTCGCTGTGAATTTTCTGTGAGTTCCAACTTTAAACACAACTTCTAAATCGACTTCTTAAAAATTGTGAGGAATCTGAGATTTTTACTCTATTTGCAGGTTAACAAGTTAGCGTATCTCAATTTCATGGAGCTGGTAGCAGACACCATACTCCTGAGACCAAAGAAAGTTTATTACTTGCGTCACTAGCAGCGTCTGGAGTATCAGCATTTTGGACTCAGCTCCCTAAACCGCAGTTCCTATAATGCAGAGAGGTGAGATGACACTTTCATACTTGATGGGTTGGGTTTACAAGAAAGAAATCATGAGTTTAGGGAATTTGAATCGTTTATATTAGGTAGTAAGCATGATGCTCTTTGTCCTGAGGGAGAACACTAACATTATTACACTGAACAGTACACATGTTTGCTCTTTGCTTCAGAGGAAAATACTCTGTATCCAAGATTGTAAGCAAACCTGACTTTTACTCCAATGAAAGGTATGATCTACATTCCAAGGATATTTGCTACACAAATCTATGAAAAGGTAGATTTGTACGAGCAAAGGGTAACTTTGCTTGTAAGATGTGAAGTAACGCAAGAGACCCTTGAACAATTGTTTGCAATATAACTCTTCAAACCTTTAGTCCAAATGGTTCCTAATTTGTTGAAGTAGATCCATGCATTAATTACGTTTTAGAGAGTTCACTTTACTGCAATAGTCATTCCGCTAAATTGTATTAATTTATTATTTATTATTATTTATTTATTGTATTAATTGTATTCTGCTGCCTGTATGCAGAAATGTCTTTTTGTCTTCCTGAATGTGTTTTTCTTTCTGTCCTATATAGCAACCAGGGAAGTAATTATATAGACTTTTGATTTTGAGGTGGAGGTAATAATTTTAGTTGTTTAGTGTTTGAAAACTTTTCCCCCAAATATTTAGAAATTACCTATTTCATTTTAGTTATTGTTGCCAAGATCATGCTTTCAAATATCAATTCTGGTTGGGTCAGCTGAAAACTTAATATTTAATCATTTAACACCTAATGTTAATACATACATATATATATGTATACATACATACACATATATATTATATGTGTTCTTTTGCTTTAGAGTTTAATTTTCAGGGAATTCAGTTTGTAGAGAATATGTTAAATCTAAATATATAGTTATCTGGAAACTAATTTGCCAAATAAAAATATCTTGCATAATGTTTTTTACATTGAAAATATTCAACATATATGCTTATTCATGCATACATATATCCTTACCTTTTTTTTTTTTTTGCTGTGCTGGGTCTTTGCTTCTATGCACAGGCTTTCTCTAGTTGCAGCGAGCAGGGGATACACTTTAGTTGCAGTGCCCAGGCTTCTCATTGCGGAGGCTTCTCTTGTTGCAGAGCACAGGCTCTGGGGCGCTTGGGCTTCAGCAGTTGCACACGTGGGTTCAGTTGCTCCCCAGTTTGTGGAATCTTCCTGGACCAGAGATCAAACCCATGTACCCTGCACTGGCTGGTGGATTCTTAACCACTGAACCACCAAGGAAGTCCTATACATACATTTCTAGAAGAGTGATAATAATTACCAGAAATTTGATAATGTTTTACTTTTACTTTCTATAATAAATTAATAAATCTAAAATCTGCTATAAGATAGAGTTATTTAGATCTAAAACTAACATCATGTTACTATTGATTTTATTGAAACCAAGGAAGGATATGTATAAGATGTTGTGTGTGAGATATTTTCCTATTGCTCTGAATTTGATGCTAATGTCTCATAACTGAAAATAACAATTAAACCCTTCACTTTCTGGATTAACATTCTTTATAGTTGGACCCAGTTGATGACCTGACTGTGGAACCATAAAAGGAGAGGCTGCACCAAGTGGCTTTTCCCACCTATCATGCCTGGCTTTTCTTCCTCCTTCTTACATACCAAAAATATGCAGGAGAGATGAGAGAGAGGAATTGGGAATGTACTTTTTTGTTCCATTCCCCATTGGTGGACAAGCACTCATTGCAATTGGGAGTGTAGGAGGGAAAGACTGATCTTTTGGTTTATTTGCTGGTTGCTTCTTCTGATGTAGAGCCCATACCATAGGTCCACCCTGGACCAACAGCCTTGGGGGTATGTAAGGCTGAATTTAGGGCTGAGGTCAACTTGACTTGGGTCCAGAACTTAAGAGTCAGGTACCTACATTTTACCTGGAGATTACTATTGATGGGGGCTTTGCTAAAAAAGAGGCTTCCCAGATGGCACAGTGGTAAAGAATCTGCCTACCAATGCAGAGACATAAGAGATATAGGATCAAGTTCTGGATCGGGAAAATCCCCTGGAGTAGGAGATGGCAAGCTGCTCCAGTATTCTTGTCTGGGAAATCCCATGGACAGAGGAGCCTGGTGGGCTACAGTCCATGGGGTTGCAGAGTCAGACACGACTGGGCAACTGAGCATGCACATACACTGCTAAAATAACCTAAGCCCATTGAATGGGAAGGGATCATGGAGCTGTGTCTGGGAAGAAAATATGATTCTGCACAATCTCCCGAAGATTTTGGATGATCTCAGTGATTCAAAAAATTCACACAGATGGATCAGGAAGTTTAAGGAAAGAGGTCAGTGGCATGCAAGATTTCATTGTTCAGTCCCTCAGTCGTATCTGACTCTTCATGACCCCATGGACTACAGCATGCCTGGCTTCCCTGTCCCTCACCCTCTCCCAGAGTTTGCCCAAGTTCATGTCCAGTGCATTGGTACTGTCATCCAACCATTTCATTCTCTGTCGTCCTCTTGTCCTTCTGCCTTCAATCTTTCCCATGCGAGAATATGTCACAAGTAGAAGAGGGATTGGGAGTGGGATTTTTTTGGATCCAGAGGAGATACGGCTACAGAGCAATGAGGGTCTAGCACTTCAAGGAAACCATACGCATCAGCTATAAGGAGGTTTCCACACCAGCGGAGACCACCAGAATCAGAAGAAGCGTTTCGAGCTGGTGTGCGTTTATTCAGTCCTGTGAATATAGACACAGTAAAGGAAGAGGACCGAGAAATTTCAGAGCCAGAATTCCACGCCTCACTCACCTCACTACACACCTATGCTGCTGTGGGATAACCTGTGGTAGAGAATATCATGTTCTTTCCCTAATCAAGACTTCATGTTGTGGTAACAAGTTAACCATAACTCTAGAGGGTTTGCAGAGGGGGTGTGTTTGGTTTAGGGGTATCCAATTAGTACAATTTTCTATGTTCTGATCTTGATTTAAAAGATATTTACTTCTAGAATGAGTTGTGCCCTGTTGTTAAGAGGTGCTGGAATAAGTGTCCTTTAACGTATTTTAATAACAGCTTGACAACTTAGAGAGTTGCCTGTTGGTGACCATTTTGAACTGTGGTGTTGGACAATATTCTTGAGAGTCCCTTGGACAGCAAGGAGATCAAACTAGTCAGTCCTAAAGGAAATCATTCCTGAATATTCATTGGAAAGATAGATGCTGAAGCTGAAATTCCAATATTTTGACCGCCTGATGTGAAGAACTGACTCATTGGAAAAGACCCTGATGCTGGGAAAGATTGAAGGCAGGAGAAGAAGGGGACGACAGAGGATGAGATGGTTGCATGGCATCACCAACTTAATGAACATGAGTTTGAGCAAGCTCCGTGAGTTGGTGATGGACAGCAAAACCTGGTTTGCTGCAGTCCATGGGGTCGCAAAGAGTCAGACACAACTGAGCGACTGAACTGAACTGAACTGAACCATGATATCTCTTTTTATTTTTCATCCCCAGCATGTCCAGAAAAAAAAATGATGACATTTTGCACAACTAGAATGTACCAAGTAGGAATCCCCTGAGGTATGATATTTTGGTTAAATATTTTCTCTTCTCCATTAACTCAGCAAGGCCCATAATTAGAAATAAGACTCCATATTTTTACATTTTAAACTAGTGTTTATTTAGCCTTACAATGAGGTATACATTAAAATTTTCTTTTTTTCAAAGAAAACATAAGTTATAATTTTAGACCAACTTATCCTCATCTACTATTACCCTTTTGGTTTCTTTTCAAAGGCAGAGATCCTTTTGATGCCCATGTATCCTCTTTTGTGTTTTCTGTGTGGGGTGGCGTGGGACTTGATCTATTATAAATTTCAAAATATAATAGATGTCATGAAATATTCTTCTCTAAGGTGTCCATTTTTGGGGTATAGTATTTAAATAATTTACAGTATTGATTTATACCTTATCAGTCATGGGTATAGAACACTTAGAACACTCTGCTAAGCTCTGATTAAGGGTATATTGTCCTTGGAGTTCTTAGACTACAGAAGAAAATGTGAGAGGTAAGAAGCTTTGCCTCAGGCTTTCTGGGTGGTTCCGTGGTGGAGAATGCCCCTGCCAATGAAGGAGACATGGGTTCGGTCCCTGATCTGGGAGGATCCTGCCACTAAGCCCGTGTGCCACAACTGTTGGTCCTGTGCTCTAGAGCCCTGGAGCTGCAACTGCTGAGCCCACACGTCCTGGCGCCCCTGCTCCACAACAAGAGAGGCTGCTGCAATGAGAAGCCTGTGCACTGCAACTAGAGAGTTGCTTGCTGCAACTAGAGAGAAGCAGTGAGCCATGAAGAACTAGCATAGCCAAAATAAATACATTAATTAATTTAATAAAAAAGAAGCTTTGGCTCACTGAGGTCTCAAAGAGTCGGACACAACTGATCCTTTATCTTCCTTCCCCCAAGAACAGATACAATCAAAACTTGCTAGTGTAACTTGAAGGCATCATTATCTGGGCTATCTGAAATAGTATGTACAAGGCTGTCCCTGGTGGTCCAGTGGTTAAGAATCCATCTCTGGTCCAGGAAGATCCCACATGCTGCTGAGCAACTAAGTTGCTAAGCAACTAAGGCCACAGCTACTGAGCCCAGGTGCTGCAGCCACTGAAGACTGCATGCCTAGAGCCTTGTTCTGTGCTCTTCAACATGAGGAGCCACCACAGTGAGAAGCCTGAGCACCATAGCCAACAGTAGCCCCTGCTTGCCACAACCAGAGATAAGCCAGCATAGCATGGAGGACCCAGTATAGCCATCAATCAATCAATCAATCAGTTGTTGTTGTTGTTATTCAGTCACCAAGTCATGCCCAACTCTTCTCGACCACATGAATTGCAATACTCCAGGCTCCTTTGTCCATGCGCTTTCCCAGCCACGAATGCTGGAGTGGGTTGCCATTTCCTTCTCCAGGGGATCTTCTGCATTTCAGGAAGATTCTTTGCATATATCACCTTATTTCACTTCTCTATGGTATACTGGTCAGATAGTATTATTCTCATTTTTCAGATACGGAAATTGAAACAGATGAAAGTGACTTGCCCAAGGTCATCTAGCTAGTTGGATTAGAATTAGGAGAACTTTCTTTTTAAAAATTTTATTTATTTTTAATTGGAGGATAATTGCTTTACAATATTGTGTTGGTTTCTCCAATACATCAGCAGGAATAAGCCATAAGTATACATATGTCTCCTCCCTATTGAACGTCCCTACCACCCCCCACCCCGTCCCACCCCCTAGGTTGTCACAGAGCACCCGATTTGAGCTCCCTGCATCATACAGCAAATTCCCATTGGCTATCTNGATGACATTTTGCACAACTAGAATGTACCAAGTAGGAATCCCCTGAGGTATGATATTTTGGTTAAATATTTTCTCTTCTCCATTAACTCAGCAAGGCCCATAATTAGAAATAAGACTCCATATTTTTACATTTTAAACTAGTGTTTATTTAGCCTTACAATGAGGTATACATTAAAATTTTCTTTTTTTCAAAGAAAACATAAGTTATAATTTTAGACCAACTTATCCTCATCTACTATTACCCTTTTGGTTTCTTTTCAAAGGCAGAGATCCTTTTGATGCCCATGTATCCTCTTTTGTGTTTTCTGTGTGGGGTGGCGTGGGACTTGATCTATTATAAATTTCAAAATATAATAGATGTCATGAAATATTCTTCTCTAAGGTGTCCATTTTTGGGGTATAGTATTTAAATAATTTACAGTATTGATTTATACCTTATCAGTCATGGGTATAGAACACTTAGAACACTCTGCTAAGCTCTGATTAAGGGTATATTGTCCTTGGAGTTCTTAGACTACAGAAGAAAATGTGAGAGGTAAGAAGCTTTGCCTCAGGCTTTCTGGGTGGTTCCGTGGTGGAGAATGCCCCTGCCAATGAAGGAGACATGGGTTCGGTCCCTGATCTGGGAGGATCCTGCCACTAAGCCCGTGTGCCACAACTGTTGTCCTGTGCTCTAGAGCCCTGCAGCTGCAACTGCTGAGCCCACACGTCCTGGCGCCCCTGCTCCACAACAAGAGAGGCTGCTGCAATGAGAAGCCTGTGCACTGCAACTAGAGAGTTGCTTGCTGCAACTAGAGAGAAGCAGTGAGCCATGAAGAACTAGCATAGCCAAAATAAATACATTAATTAATTTAATAAAAAAGAAGCTTTGGCTCACTGAGGTCTCAAAGAGTCGGACACAACTGATCCTTTATCTTCCTTCCCCCAAGAACAGATACAATCAAAACTTGCTAGTGTAACTTGAAGGCATCATTATCTGGGCTATCTGAAATAGTATGTACAAGGCTGTCCCTGGTGGTCCAGTGGTTAAGAATCCATCTCTGGTCCAGGAAGGTCCCACATGCTGCTGAGCAACTAAGTTGCTAAGCAACTAATGCCACAGCTACTGAGCCCAGGTGCTGCAGCCACTGAGGACTGCATGCCTAGAGCCTTGTTCTGTGCTCTTCAACATGAGGAGCCACCACAGTGAGAAGCCTGAGCACCATAGCCAACAGTAGCCCCTGCTTGCCACAACCAGAGATAAGCCAGCATAGCATGGAGGACCCAGTATAGCCATCAATCAATCAATCAATCAGTTGTTGTTGTTGTTATTCAGTCACCAAGTCATGCCCAACTCTTCTCGACCACATGAATTGCAATACTCCAGGCTCCTTTGTCCATGCGCTTTCCCAGCCACGAATGCTGGAGTGGGTTGCCATTTCCTTCTCCAGGGGATCTTCTGCATTTCAGGAAGATTCTTTGCATATATCACCTTATTTCACTTCTCTATGGTATACTGGTCAGATAGTATTATTCTCATTTTTCAGATACGGAAATTGAAACAGATTAAAGCGACTTGCCCAAGGTCATCTAGCTAGTTGGATTAGAATTAGGAGAACTTTCTTTTTAAAAATTTTATTTATTTTTAATTGGAGGATAATTGCTTTACAATATTGTATTGGTTTCTCCAATACATCAGCAGGAATAAGCCATAAGTATACATATGTCTCCTCCCTATTGAACGTCCCTACCACCCCCCACCCCGTCCCACCCCCTAGGTTGTCACAGAGCACCCGATTTGAGCTCCCTGCATCATACAGCAAATTCCCATTGGCTATCTAATTTTACATATGGTAATGTATGTGTTTCAGTGTTACTCTCTCAATTTGCCCCACCCTCTCCTTCCCCACTGTGTCCAGAAGTTTGTTCTCTATGTCTGTGTCCCCTTTGGTGCCCTGAAGATAGGTTCATCAGTACCACCTTTCTAGATTCCGTATATATGTGTTAATAGGTTATGTTTGTTTTTGTCTTTCTGACTTACTTCACTCTGTATAATAGGCTCGAGGTTCACCCACCTCATTAGAAGTGAGTCAAATGCATTCTTTTTCATGGCTGAGTAATTAAGGAACCACATCCCACATCCCAGTGATGAACCATCCTGTTTAGTTGCACAGTGCTCTGTATTCTGTACATAAAGGTCACTTGAAAAGCTTCAGTGTTTTGCTGTTTTACATGCTTCTCTAAGTGTTTCAAGAAGCAAATTATACCATAGACCCCGCTTAACTCACCTGCATCACTGCGAGCTGTAAGATGCTCAGCTTTTCTCTTCATGGTCTGAAGACAACCAGTCAGTTCACTCAGTCCAGGATATGAGCCAATTCAGATCTTCTGTTCTGAAAGCTCACAGGTCAAAAAAGTGTTAGTGAACTACTCTTGCATTCACACAATACTTAAAGCTTCTGGTAATAGCTCTTGGAAATGTGGTGGAGGAAATATACTTAGCGATACCCAGAATTCTATGAATGAACTGGTTTTGTGTAGGTACTGCTTTTATTTTAGTTGCCTGAAGTAAAACTCCAGATTGGCCAGGATTCCCATTCATGTCACTTGCTATTGTTGTTCAGTTGCTAAGTCATGTCCGACTCTTTGCAACCCCATAGACTGTAGGACACCAGGCTTCCCTGTCCTTGACTATCTCCCAGTTTGCTCAACATGTTACTGGGGGCCCGATATTCCATACTGTGGTACTGGGGGGAGTATTTCCATTCTTTCTCACTGTCTTTGGAGGGCTTGTGCACTCTGAACTTGAGGTCTTGAGCAAGGGCCCTGTTTATTCAAAGAGAATTCCCTCCCACTCTCCCACAGGAGTTTGGTTTTCATCTAAGACTGGATCATGTTGGGAGTTATCTTTCAAGTTCTGGCTACCGCAACGAGCAAACTCTGTTAGCTAATTGCAATTTTTTTTTTGTCTAACTGCAGACCCAGAGGCACTATAAAAAGTTTAGATCTGAGCAACGGGGAAAAGAAGAAGGATAAACAAGCATGCTGTGAGTTTTCTACTGTGTGAGGATACAGGCACATGAGAGTTTTCAGCATCTTTTGCATTCCAAGACCAGAGTTTGAGAGGTTGCCAAGTGCAACCAAGAGTTGGACTTCAGAAGTCCTGTGCTTCCCTAAAGAACATGGTCACTGATCTAAGACACTAAATTTGAACCAATTTCTCTTTGTTATGTTTCTAAATCCAAACCAGGGAGGGAGATAACCACTTTCCTTCTCCTCCCAACAAGCCTTCCCCTTGTAATGATGGGTTTTGTTTTAGGGAGTACATTTCTCAACTGTGCTCTCATGCTTGGGTAGTCTGGCAGGCTTTCTGATGCTCCGGGGCAATCTGAATCACACCTGAGGTTGATGGGTTGCTGACATTTGGAGCTTTAATTAAACCAAGCTGAAAAAGGAGAGCATCTGGAAACCAGGGCTGGGCCTTGGAAGGGCCTGGGTGGTTCTTTTTTGATTGTGTTATTATTATTTTTTTTCCAGAGACCATGTTTATCTTTTCTAACCAAAAAAAAGTTGGGAATAACATGAATAATCAGATTGAACTTGGTCAAAATGTTGTGTCAGGAGAAATTTGTTTTCTTTTATGAGTTTTATAGGCAATACTTGAAAGAGCTGAAGTGGAATTTGGTCATGAAAACAGCTGTTTGAAGGGCACATGACTTTTATTTTTCTAAAAACATGTCCCAAAGTTGATCTTCATTGGTCCTGAGGGAAGCTAATGGGGGAAGCTTAAGGCGAAGGTGATTCAAAGTCTCATACCAGGAGGAGATGTTCCAGTTCAGGACCTGAAGCAGAGGACCATTGTAAAGATTTGGTGATGCAAAAGATATTTTCCTGTCTTTGAAAGTGACTATCTAGAAAATTTAGTGTGTTATTGCCTTTGACTATATGAAAAATCAATTATACCATGGTGGATCAAAATTGAATTGTTACTAAATCATAAGAAGAAATGACACAGTATGTTGTCATTTATTAAGCACTTATTCTGATCTAGGGATGCATGTGATAGTAGGGATTCAAGTATTCATTTAGTTATTAGTTTAGTCATTTAGCAAATATTGTGAGCCTATTACATCCCAGGCAAGTTTTAGACACCATGGATAGAAAGGTGAATGTGGCAAAATGTTTATTCTCATGGAGTTTACCTTTTAGTAGAGAAACCAGAGAATAAAAAAGTAAGCAAAGAAACAATAATATTATTTTAGGGAGTGACAAGAGATTTGAAAAAAAGCAAAATGAAGATAACATGCCACCTATATCTTTGTTTATTTTCTCATTTGCCCAATAAAATTTTACTGGAGACCCTGAATGAGATACTGTTCCGGGTGCTAGGAGCCAAGGGAGACTGTATCCGTGATCAGAAGTATAAAGAAAACAAAGGGCTGAGATGAAGAAGAATCAAGGGCTTGGATGGAGTCAGGCGTGAGCCCAGCAGCACTTTAGACAGGAGGTCTGTCAAAACTTCTCCAAGGACCTAAACTGTAAGAAGGAGGTGAAAGAGGGAATGATGCTGTGGTGTGTGTGTGTGAGTGGGTGTGAGTCTGTGTGTATGTCTGTGTGTGTGTTGGTGGGGCTGGGGTATAGGAGGGTATCGCGAAGATCATTCTAGGTAGAAAGAGCACAATAATAAAAGGTTCTGAAGCAGAAAAAAGTTGGTGAGCATTGTTTAGGAAAACCAAATTTGGTCCTGGTTTAGAAGACCTGGATACTCTGGTGTGGCCTAAGATAAGGTTGGGAGCAACCAGACAGTGCCCTGAAGGCCAGCTTAAACACAGTGAACTTTAAGGGCAGTGTGAAGAGAGTGAAGAATGTTGAGCAAGGACGTGATGTGCTCTGACGCACGTTAATAGCCCTTTGATGTGAAGGATAGATGAGAAGTGAGCAAAGACAGAGGCTAAGAGGCCAGAACAGAGCCTTTTAAAATAATTTGATCCGGAGAGCTGGAGAAGGAATCCACCGACCACCTTGTTAGCATCTCTTCCACAGTTTTGCTCACCTCCTTCCTAACTGGATCAACAAAACTGGTCTTCCAGCTCTTTCAGACTTTTGCAGGCAGGCCGTTGGATGCTTAAGACTAATTAAAAAAAAAATTATTTGAATGCGCCAGGTCTTTGTTGTGGCATGTGGGATCTAGTTCCCTGACTAGGGATTGAACCCATGGCCCCTGCATTGGAATCACAGAGTCTTAACCACTGGACCTAGAGGGAAGTCCAAACTAACTGGAAATCTGTGGAATTTGAAATATCTGGAAGGATAACTTTTATTTTAAATTTGGTTTTATTTAGAATGTTCCCTAAGAAGCTGAATTCTTCCTTTAGATCAGAGTCTGACATTAAAAAATCACAATCACCACAACCACCAAAATCTACAACTATTCAGTATGTCCCTTGGAGTTTGAGTTTAAAGCAGAGATTGTTTCTCTATCAGCCTTGTTTGGGAAGATAGCACACTCAGAAAAAGACAAGCCATGTGAATAATTTTCAGACAGAATTTGCCATTTTGGTCGTGGATAAATGTTTTAAGTTTAGTGATATGGGAAGAAAGTGGCTATGAGAGAAACATAGACCTGCGTTTGAATTTCAGTTGTGCCGCTCAGCTGACTATAGGACACGCAACAGGTCATGGAGGTTCCTGAGTGTGTGCTTCTTCAGCAAGTGACACAATGTGTGTACAATCATTGGTACAGCATCAATGATCAGGGAAGACAGCCTCCCCAGCTTTCTTGCTGGCCTCCCTCTTTTCAAGAGCATCTCTCTCTTCCTGGCTGTGACACATTCTGAGAGATCTTCTTCCAGTTTCCCTTCCGTCATCTCAGAAGGATGAAGGAATAAACGAAACCTCCCCTCCTGTTGGCCGCTCCTCTCCCTTTTCTCCTTTCCTTTCCCTTTTCCTCCTTCTCCCTGTTTCTCTCTTCGTGTCTCCCTTCACGTTTCTTCTTCCTCCTCCTCCTGTTCCCCGTCTCCTCCCCTTCGCCCTTCTTGTTCTCCTTCTCCTTCTTCTTTGAAGGAATAGTGCAGGATAACAATTATGTTCCAACTACAAAGCTTGGTATCAGGCGCCACACTGTGCTGTGCTGGGCTTAGTGGCTCAGTTGTGTCCGACCGACTCTTTGTGACCCCATGGACTGTAGCCCGCCAGGCTCCTCTGTCTGTGGGCATTCTCCAGGCAAGAATACTGGAGTGGGTTGCTATGCCCTTTTCCAGGGGATCTTCCCGACCCAGGGATCAAACCCAGGTCTCCTGCATTTTAGGCAAATTCTTTACCATCTGAGCCACCAGGGAAGCCCATGAATATTGAAATGGGTAGCATAACCTTCTTCAGGCAATGGGGTTTCCTGCGTTGCAGACAGATTCTTTACCAGCTGAGCAACCAGGGAAGCCCCAGGCACCATACTAGCTATTTTTAAATAAAATTATTCATTTTTACTGAAGTATGTTGTTGTTTAGTTTCTAAGTCATGGCTGACTCTTTTGTAACCTCGTAGACCGTAGCCCGCCAGTCTCCTCTGTCCATAGGATTTCCCAGGCAAGAATACTAGAGTGGGTTGCCATTTCCCTCTCCTTTATTGCAGTATAGTTGATGAAAAATATTACATAAGTTACAAGTGTACAATATATTGATTCACCAGTTTTCAGATTATAGTCCACTTGTAGTTATTATAAAACCATAGTAGTTACTTTTCAGGCATTAGCTCAACTTAACTACAGTTTTTAGAGGAAAATACTAATATTATTCCTATCTTATAGATGAAGAAGCTGTGACTTGGAAAGATTTTACTGACTATCCAGTATCATACAATCCATAAGTGTTGGCACTGGAATTGGAATCCAGGCAGTCTGACTCCAGATCCCTTTAGGGTACTTTTTTTTTGTATTAGTGTTCTCTTTCCCTTAGAACACTTTACTGGGTGTGGGGCATGGGTACATCCGTACTGCCAACTGGCCTTGGTAGACAGGTGGGGAAGTCTTTCTGGGAAGTAAGGAGGATTTGCTGTAAGTTCATGGATGTGAGTGTCTTATTTGTGAAAAATTGGTTCCCCCCTCTTTATTATCCACCATCTGTGTCACACCTGGAGGCGCTCAGTATTTTCCAGAAATATAGATGATTCATACAATTATTTTCTTGTAATATCTAATCTCCCAGTGGAGTGACCAGAGGGGAAAGTTCATTTATAAAGATCAGTTATGATTTTAAAGGCATCTTAATTTGGTGAGTAGGAGAAAGCCAGGCTGTGAATTGATTAGTTTGTTTCTTGACCTGCTAATTGAGATTTGGTCCTCATTCACATGGCTCCTCTGCAGCGTTGGCTTCAGTTGTGTATCCTCATCTAAGCTTGCCAAAATCAGATGCTTTGGGGTGTAGAGTTAAAAATCTGGCAGCCCATCTGGACATGTAATGTAGATGCTGTTATGGAAAAATGAGGAACTTCCCTCCCAGTTAGAGAAGATTGTTCTGTTGCTTCTCTGCTGTTACAAGCTTGTTCACTGTAAATACTTCCACCATCCCAAAGTATCAGATAATATATATATATATATATTTTTTTTTTTCAAAAAAGAAATCCTGTGTATGTTTAAATGTTATTTGTGTTGCAAAGGAAGTCTCTCCCTAAGAACTTGGCAGAGACAAGTTGACTTAGATAAAATAGTCCACCTAGGATTGGGTTGAGTGAGAAAGAATGTTTCACGTGAATTTGAACTACCCTTTGCAGAGAGGTGAGAGCTGCAGTTCTGCGTGCAAAGAGGGCAGTAGGGTAAGGACAGGGGTTTCTGCCAGGCTGGCAAGGGCTGTGGAACTTCCAAGCCCTTTGTGTGTGCCATCCACCGCTAAGTCCCACTCTGCCTTTTCCTTCCTATCCTCCTTCTGAGCCCCTTGTCTGCTAGATGGTCAGCTGCCTCTTTCATTGCTTTTACATTCACACACCAGCATAAGCAGTAAAAATTTGTCTTTAATTTTCCAAGCAATCTTTTTGAATTATGAAAAGAGAAGACTGGAAAAGCTACTTGAATCTTTTGAGGTAATTAAAACAACGGAAGTTTTTCGGTTTGTAAAATGGGAAAAATAATCTACCCTTTTGGGGGACAAATATGAGCTATTAAAGCACAGAGTACAGGGTCTAGCCTTCAGTAAATGCCACGTGCTGTTTAATTAATTTTTTGGGGGTGTATAAGTGCTTTCAGTTCAGTTCAGCTCAGTCACTCAATCGTGTCCAACTCTTTGCAACCTCAGGGACTGCAGCACACCAGGCCTCCCTGACCATTGCCAGTTCCTAGAGTTTACTCGAACTCATGTCCATTGATTTGGTGATGCCATCCAACCATGTCATCCTCTGTCATCCCCTTCTCCTGCCTTCAGTCTTTCCCAGCATCAGGGTCTTTTCCATTGAGTCAGTTCTTTGCATCAGGTGGCCAAAGTATATAGTTGCTTTACAAAGTTGTTAGTTTCTACTCAGACGCAAAACGCGTCTGCTATACATCTATACACATATCCCCTCTTCCTTGGCATTCCTTTACATTTAGATCATTGAGCAGAGTTCCCTGTGCTACATAGTAGGTTCTTATTAGTTATCTATTTTATGCATGGAATCAATAGTGTATATACGTCAGCCCCAATCTCCCAATTCATCCCACTTTCCCACCTCCTTTGGTTTCCATATGTTTGTTCTCTATTTCTGCTTTGCAAATAAGTTCACTTATACCATTTCTTTCCTAGATTCCACATATATGAGTTAATATACAATATTTATTTTTCTTTTAATGTATTTCTATGTGTTCATCTGTTTGCTTCCATCTTGCTTCTCCCCTCCTGTCCTCCCCTTCTGTCCCTCCTTCTTTCCAGCATGTAAACAAGAGGCTACATACAAGTGGGTAACCAACTTATTGTAGATACTGTGTCTAGAGCATTTAGAGTAGTCCTTATTAAGAAAGAAGAGCCTGCTATATCATCCCCTATTCACTAATTTTTTGGTCAGTGCCCATTTGTTGCTCTGCTCTTCTGCCATAGACTTGGGAATGAGCTGGACTTGAAGTCCCTCTGGCCCCGTGTCCTCCCCCCACCCCCCCATCCTCATTCCCTCTTCATTTACCAAATGGCTGATCACTGGAAGGAACCAAGTTTAGGAAACACATTTGATGATTGAAACAGATATGTTTGACAAGAAACCTCTTACAAAAGCAGGATATTGTCAGAATTGTACCAGTGAAGCTGGCTAATAAATTGTTGAAATAAGAAGCTGTCCAAATTTGGTCCCTTCTCTGGCTCCCTGATCTCCATTTGCACTTCAGATTTCTTCTCGTTGGGTTACGCAGTTGAATCAGAATTAGAACTTGGGGATCATTTTGATCAGAATCGTTTTGCTTTGGCACAAATATGTTAGAAATCCGGTTGGGGTGAAAGGTGAGATGACGTCTTGTTTCTCTTCCGACCCTGTGATTCTGTGATTTTTATGAACAGGAGGAAGAAAGCAGTGCCATCCCTTGGCATTTACTCTTTTGAAAATTTCCCAAGAGCTTCACGACTTGAAGTCTATTTATTCAATTCCTCTGAAAGTTGGGTAGCCTTTAAACACGTGTCAGGACAGCCTGGCTTAATGCCTGTATATTTTACTAAGAGGTTGGTGGGCTTATTTGATTTAGCTCATGTTAGAAGTATAATTGTTTTTTTCATCCCCCCCACCCTTTTTTTTCTGCTGGCAGTGACTCTATCTAATAGAATAAAGCTTTGTCCAAGCACCCGCTCTCATTCCTTTATACACATGAGATGGGAACTTTGGATGGCTGATGTTTTTTTGAGGTTCCCAATGGACCATGTGTTTCACATCAAGCGAGCAAATACCTTTTCAGCTGAAAAACCTTTCAACGGCCTCAAGTTTCCAGACCAGACTTTACCTCTGGGCTCCAAACAGATCCAGCCTGACTTCATGTTGGTTCACCCTTAATTTTGGCATAAGAGATGCTGATTCATGAGAGCAGCTTCCAAATATCTGTTTGGGATTATGCCTCAAGTCTCATACCCATTATTTTTCCCCAATCCAAGTTCTGCCATCCTATAATGAGAAGCCCTATGTATACTGATGGCATAGTAATGACTATGTTTTGGTTCTTCCTAAGAACTCTGTGAAGTTGAAATGGCTATTATCTGTATTTTACAGATGAAGAAAGAAGGCTTAGGGAGATAAAGTCTCCTGCTCAAGATACACGCGTTAGCATGCAGAATCATGATCAGAATCTAGATTAAATTTTTTTTTAAATTTGGCTGCCCTGAGTCTTAGTTATGGATTGTGAGTTCTTTAGTTGCAGCATTCGAACACTTAGTTGTGTCATGAGGGATCTTGTTCTCTGACCAGGCATCAAACCTGGACGTCCTGCATCGGGAGCAAGGAGTCTTAGCCACTGGACCTCCAGGGAAATCCCTAGAATCTAGATTTTAACATCACAATTCAGGTTTTTAACCCCCATCCCAAATGTGTCTATAGCAAGAGGGTAAGTACTAAGTCCTGAGAGAATAAGATAATTTTTCCCTCTGTTTGATCAGATTAATTTAGGGTCAAGAGGATCTTTGAGATGATCCCACCCAACCCTTTTCTCTGATGGAGCCAAGGGTTGCAATAGTGGGGACTTGGTCAAGGTCACACCAGCAGCAGTGCCAGGACCAGAACAAAGAGGTCCTGTGCTCTTTCGAGAACTGGCTGCAGAACAGGGGCAAGATTCTGAAATTACAGAGGAGTGAGAAGGTGTTGGCCAAGAATCAAGAGAGCTAAGATTTTGTCCTAAGTGAAAAATGAATTTACATTTTCTTGAAATAAAAACTATATATTAAAGCATTCAACACATGTAAGGGATCTGGAAAGCTTCCCTGGACAAGTCCTTCAGGAAAGTCCAAACTCCTTCCAGGATCCACAGGGTGATGAGTGATCTCTTCCTGCTTCTTCATCCCAAGCTTTCAAGGTGTTAGTCTCTTTTGAGTCCTAGAATCCAAACCATTTTTTTTCCCTTGGGCTCTGACACCATTTCACCTGTTCTTTGTAGAGCTGGTTCCTTCTTTTTTTAATTTAAAAAAATTGAGGTATACTTGACACATAACATTATATTAGTTTCAGGTGTACAACATTTGTTGTTGCTCAGTGACTAAGTTGTGCCCGACTATTTGAAACCTTATGTACTGCAGCATGCCAGGCCTCCCTGTCCTTCAACATCTCCTGGAACTTGCTCAAACTCGTGTCCATTGAGTCAGTTATGCCATTCAACTATCTCGTCCTCTGTTGCCCCCTTTTCCTTCTGCCCGCAATTTTCCCCAGCATTAGAGTCTTTTCCAATGAGTCAGCTCTTTGTACCAAGTGGCCAAAGTATTGGAACTTCAACTTCAGCATCAGTCCTTACAATGAATATTCAAGGTTGATTTCCTTTAGGATTGACTGGCTGGATCGCCTTGTTGTCCAAGGGATTCTCAAGAGTCTTTTCCAGCACCACAATTGGGAAGCATCAATTGCACTGCAAAATGTGTGACTTGGCTCCTTTATGCCTCAATTTAGTTATTTTTTTCTGTTTGATGTGGATCATTTTTTTTTAAGTCTTTGCTGAATTTGTTATAATATTGCTTCTGTTTTATGTTTTAGTTTTTTGGCCTTGAGGTGTATGGGATCCTAAATCCCCAGTCAAAGATCAAACCAGTACCACCAAATCAGAAGATGAAGTCCTAAACATTGGACTGTCAGGGAAGTCCTATGCCTCAATTTAAGTATCATCCATAGACTTCATTTAAATAAAGAGATCTTTCCTGATATCATTCTATGAATGAATGCTCTCTACCTTCTTTACCATTTTATTTATTTATTTTTGCCATCACCACTATTTGTAACTATTTCTTTGTTATGTTACTGATGTAATGCTTGTCACTCTTGCTAGATTGTCTCCGTGGTAAAGAATCTGCTTGCAGTGCAGGAGATTCGGGTTCAACTCCTGGGTTGGGAAGATCCCTTGGAAGAGGAAATGGCAATCCACCCCAGTATTCTTGCCTCGAGAATCCTCGAGAATCCACACAGGAGCCTTGTGGGGTAAAGTTCATGGGGTCGCAAAGAGTTGGACGTGACATAACCGGGTTACTGAGCACTTATACACTTACCCGGCTGTAAGTCTAGTGAAGTCAGGGATATGCTCATGTCATTCAGCACCTATAAGCTGGTATATTTGTTGAATAAATGTCTGGCTGGCTGGTTGGGTGTCTGGATAAATGAATGAATGAATTCTATCACCCTCCTTGGCACAGTATTACCTGAAGTTCCTAAAGGGGAGAGTATTTGGTATTCCAGTCAAACTGTATTTTCTGAGAGCAGTCAATTGAAATGACTAATAGGGCAGTGTGATTTCTTTTTTCACGCTAAGTAACTAGTCACTTAGCAACAGCCTGAGAGAATGGGACAGAAGCAAGGCATTATTTTGGAGAAGGATCCAGAATTGTCAGAGCTTGGGGGTACTCACTGTGGGTAGCACATGCACGCATGGGCCTGCTTGAAGTTTCCTTCTCTAAATTTTGAACAATCAGTTCTAATTAATGTCTATTAGGCTTTAACGGTGGTGCTAATGTTAAAGAACCTGCCTGCCAATTCAGGAGACATAAGATGTGCGGGTTCAATTTCTGGGGTGGGAAGATCCTCCGGAGGAGGGCATGGCAACCCTCTCCAGTATTCTTGCCTGGAGAATCCCATGGACAGAGGATCCCAAGGGGTTGCAAAGAGCCGGATATGGATACTGCAACAGCACACACGCACCCAGTCCTCCTATAGATCAAGCCTCTGCTACAGTGGAGCTCCTTTCTCTACAGAAGAGACTGTATCCCATGCCTCTTCCTGTCCTTGGGGCAGAGTCCAGCCCCAGGCACTCCACTAATCCTTGTCAGGCTGTCTTCACACAGGACATAACTGTATACATTTTGGAACAAAATTAGTCTCTAAGTAGTTTATAAATATTCAATTAATAACAGTAAGAATGTTAATAGCAGTTATTGAGTGCTTAGAGATGCCAGCCAATATGTGGCTTTGCTCTCCTTGTAATTTAATTCTTACAATGACCCTTTGAAGTAAGCACTGTTGTTATTTATGTTTCACAGGTGAGAACATTGAAGTGAATGTCATTAAAAAGCAAAACAAAATGAAGGAAAAAAATCAAACAGAACCAAACTCCTGAAGGTCGTACAGCATAGATAGACAGAGCTAGTATTCCAAGCTGGTGCCTAACTCCAGAGCTAATGCGCTAAATTCTCTGCCGTGAACGCAAGTCTTTTCTCACCTTCCCGTTTTCCTGAGAAGGAGGGCTAGGCACCATCCACTGATGGCACATTCTGGAGCAGGTGCAGCAAGGAGGCCCCGCTGCCTCTGGATAAGCAGGTAACGGCAGAGACCTCTGCCTCCTGTAACACTTCCGCCCCATCCCCTCTCCCTGGCTGAGCTCCCATGGAGCTCACTAACACTCTTGAGGACATGCAGTTCTTCTAAGGAGAGCACCAAAACTGGTTTCTAGTTCACGTTCACAGTCGAGGGGGAATGGAAAGACACCAGGCCAGGGTGTTGCTCTTAACAGCTGTGATGAACTCCTCTAGGGCAGAAATGTTTTCTCATCGGCGCATAAGGGCAAGATTAGCGGCTACCTGGCAACGTTGCTGTCAGGACTGAAAAGGCATGGTGCATCGGAAAGCATTTTATATGCTGCACCATATTGTGAATGCAAAGATTATTTTTAGTGGTGGCTCTTTCAGGACAATATTTAAGGACAAGTTATTACCAGACATGTGTGCAGCAGCACGGTTTACAGACTTGCTCCATTATAGACAGCTTGCTTTAGATGCTTACAACTCTGGGATGCTACAGAATTTTGGTCCTGTGGGACTAAGACCAAATTTTAGACAGGGTAAGAAGTGACCCCGCGCATGTGGAGAGCTTTCTTTCAAAGCTGAAAGTTTTGGTGCTGTTCAGCCCAGGCACAAGTGATCTAAGCATTTCCTGTTTAACTGGGACAGCATGTAGGGGTCCAAAGTCTTGTGTTCCTATGGCTGTTGTCCAGACATGGGGGTAAGGGCGTGGATCTCAGCCTTCCGAAGCGATGGCCCTCATACAGCTGGTTTCTTTTGTTGAGAAAGCTCCATGAGGCCTGACCACAGCTTTCCAAATATCCAGGGTTTGCCCACCAGGACTCCTTGCTGGGCAGTCAGGGTACTGGTGGCCAGATACTTTGTCCTCTACTGACAGACAGCCGAGCCTCGTATAGTGATCGCACAGGCAGATCCCTTACTGGGGGAGGAAAGGAAACACTTCTAATCACTTCTGAGTCAGCTTTGTGATTTATTGGTTTTGTTCCTTCCCCCATGAAGCATTAATAGAAATACACTTGGCTCGGAGAAGCACTCTTCCCCGGATGGGGAGACGCATGCCTCCACGAGGGGTGTTGAGTGGCCCAGACAAGGTTCTAAAGTGAGAGATGAATGGTTTCATGTTTTGCGGTTCTGAAAGTTGGGGATAAGACTTCCTTCAGTGGAGGGTTGAGCAAACCGATCAGACTGAACAGAGGGCTTCCCCTTTGCAAGTCCAAAGCAAACCACTTCTGACTTCCAAGGGAAAGTCCCGTCCTCATGTTCGCAAAGTGTTGCATTCCTTGGCAGGAGGATATGTAGACAAATCGCGAAAGGAAACAGAAATCGTATAAAATCTTCCTTTCGGTGGTGAGATCTCGACTTTTTCTTGTTGGTCCTGGAGGAGCTGACGATAGCTACATCTTTCATCACCGTTTTCGCAACTCCTCTTGAAATGAAAGGGAGATCACTGTTCCACTGCTAAAAGGAATGGGGAGGCTGACAACTCTGCCTCTCCACATGCGCGGGGTCACTTCTTACCCTGTCTAAAATTTGGTCTTAGTCCCACAGGACCAAAATTCTGTAGCATCCCAGAGTTGTAAGCATCTAAAGCAAGCTGTCTATAATGGAGCAAGTCTGTAAACCGTGCTGCTGCACACATGTCTGGTAATAACTTGTCCTTAAATATTGTCCTGAGCATTTGCTCTGAACTTTGAAGTCACCACCAGCAAACTACCCTTTACAGTTGAAACAGTTTACATGACTCTTGCAGTTTAGCTATGCTCTTGAAGGGTATTGTGTATACTTTTTTTTTTAAAGAGGAGAATGTTGCCTCAGCAAGTCTGAAAGCAAGAAGGGGGTTTATTTCTGGAGTCCAGAGATTTCTTTTGATGAGGTTTTCGGATGGATGCAGGTGTGAGACACACTTACAATCATGTAAAATCCCAACTGGATCATCGCTGTGTGCTTGGGGGAGTGTGCACCTGTAATTGGATACCCGTGACCTTGGCAGAGAGCCAAAGCTTGGAAGATGTGAGTGGTTATGCAACAGATTAGAAATGTAGGGATTATGGCCATTTGTATCTATCTGCTTGTATTCAGTTCGGTTCAGTTCTGTTCAGTTGCTCAGTCATGTCCGACTCTTTGAGACCCCATGGACCACAGCACACCAGGCCTCCCTGTCCATCACCAACTCCCAGAGTCTACTCAAACTCATGTCCATTGAGTCAGTGATGCCATCAAACCATCTCATCCTCTATCGTCCCCTTCTCCTCCTGCCTTCAATCTTTCCCAGCATCAGGGTCTTTTCCAATGAGTCAGCTCTTCGCATCAGGTGGCCAAAGTATTGGAGTTTCAGCTTCAACTTTCAGCTTCATTCAAGTTTCAGTCCTTCCAATGAACATTTAGGACTGATCTCCTTTAGGATGGGCTGGTTGGATCTCCTTGCAGTCCAAGGGACTCTCAAGAGTCTTCATCACATCAAGTCAAATGCATCTGCTTGTGTACATAGCAGCAAAACATCTGGATTAAAAAAAAAGGAAAACCTTCTCATTTGTTAACAAATGTGTATAACAAATGCTCTATAATTGAAACTATCTGGCTGAATGGTTTCTTACTTTTTCAGTTTTCATGGGGCTTTAAGGCTAAATGTCAGAGAAGGCAATGGCACCCCACTCCAGTACCCTTGCCTGGAAAATCCCATGGAGCCTGGTGGGCTGCAGTCCAGGGGGTCGCTAAGAGTTGGACACGACTGAGCGACATCTCTTTCATTTTTCACTTTCCTGCATGGGAGAAGGAAATGGCAACCCACTCCAGTGTTCTTGTCTGGAGAATCTCAGGGACGGGGGAGCCTGGTGGGCTGCGGTTTGTGGGGTCGCACAGAGTTGGACACGACTGAAGCGACTTAGCAGTAGCAGCAGTAAGGCTAAATGTATGCATGGCATGTAAATTCTCATCTAATATATGTAAAAGCATACCAGTTTTTCATAGTTCAGAGTCCAGGCTCCTCTTCTTTTCTTCTGAGGAAGTATTTATTAACACCTGCAGCTTTTCTGATGCACTGGGATCCACCTGCCAATACCCCATGTCGGGGAATGAGAGGAGTGCATAGGAGATCCCTTTGAGGGAGTGAAGCCAAACTTGAAAAGAGTTACCACTCTTGTAGAGCTGGATACTTCAAAGATTTTGAAAACTTGACTTTTTCAGGCCATTTGACCGGAAGTTGTAGGGGCTTGATGAGGAAGGGTGCAATTATACTTCATTCCTCAAAATGAAGCAACCGCATAGTCTTATGCATTGTTTATGGTTAGACATTGCACCTAGACCAAGGGATAGGGAAATATGGTTAGAGGAGTCACTGGTCATTCCCTGGGGACCACTTCATTCCCTGGGACCTCCCCAGCTCTGCTTTCTGCAATACTGAAGTTCATAAGGTGAGGTTGAGGAGGATTTGGCTTCTGGTATGAATTAACTTATCTGTATTTATTATATTGCTTATGATTTCTAAATGAAAACCAGACATAATCTCACTGATGTTTCACCAAAGCATTGTCATACTTACTTATTTGTTTTGTGTGTGTGTTTTTTTTTTTTTTTTCACTTCACTGATGTTATTATCCATAGGCAAAAATGTGGTATCTTGGTCTCTACATTTTAAGCAATTCAGTAAGTATTTATTGATTGTATCACACACTATGATGAAAACTGCTGCTGTTACCAAGATGAAAGGAAGTCATTTTCACTCTGAAAGAATTCACAGTCTAGTGGAGGAGACAGCAGACAAACAATTATTTTCAAGATGGTAAAGTCCAATGACTTAGTGATGGGCTCTGGGTCAGGACTGCCTAGTTCTGAATCTTCTCTGCCAGTCACTAGTTGTGAGTTCTTGGGAAGTTTTCCTAATTTCACTTTATGTCAGAGAAGTTAATCAATATGTATTATAAATAAAACAGAGTGATAAAAGTTGTCTCTTCTTATAAAAGTAATTGAGATAAAGATAATTTAGTTAATATTGTGATAATGAAAGAGTTAATTTATGCATGAAGTGCTTAGACCAGTGGCTGGCACAATATAGATGATTAATAAAAATTAACTGCAATTCAGAATTATGTGGACCGTAAAATACATGTTTGTATTTGCATCAGAATCACTGGGGAGAGGGTGGGGAGCTTAGTAAACGCAGATTCCTGAGCCTCTGCCTCAGACATTCGGATCCTTGCCTCAGCCTCCTTCTCAGACATGAAGCTTGGGATTCTTCAATTTTAAATAACACTGTGGGCAAGTCTGATGTAGAATGTGTACAGTTGGAGGACCTCTGGTATGTTGGATTCAGAAATACTGAAGAGGTGGGATAAGCCTTTGTTTAGGAGTAGAGTCAGGAGAAGCTTCACAATTGATTCACATGGTTTGAACTCTGGGTTTTGAAGCATGCATCGGAGCTCAACAGGCAGAGGAAACAATAGCATGTATAAAGACAGAGTTATGGATCTTTGTGATATATTTGGAGCATTATTTTTTCCACGTCATTGGAGGTGGTTTGAGGTTGGGCAGTTGAAGGAAAACTGTAGGTGATGAAATTAAAGAAAGAAGAGTGATTTCTGGACAGCTGCTGCTGCTGCTAAGTCACTTCAATCGTGTCCGACTCTGTGCGACCCCATAGACGGCAGCCCACCAGGCTCCCCTGTTCCTGGGATTTTCCAGGCAAGAACACTGGAGTGGGTTGCCATTTCCTTCTCCAATGCAGGAAAGTAAAAGGTGAAAGTGAAGTTGCTCAATTGTGTCTGACTCTTAGAGACCTCATGGACTGCAGCCCACCAGGCTCCTCCGTCCATGGGATTTTCCAGGCAAGAGTACTGGAGTAGGGGGCCATTGCCTTCTGGACAGCACCTGGCCATAATTATAGAATTCCAGTGAATAAGTGGGTCAGAATGTTTTCTGATATCATTTGGATGAAATGAAGGATTGATTACAAGTTTAATTTTGCAGATAGTCCTGGTAGTGATAAACAGAAACAGTCATCACTGGGCTAGTTAATCATGATGTCAAATTCTGTTCCAATAACCAGGGCTCAGTTGATTAGGAAGAACTCTTCCCAAGAATTCAGCTTAGCCTTTGGTAGTTGGGGAAGTTTAGACTTAGCAACAATTAAAAATGAGGATGTGAAGTCTCTCCCTCTTCTACTTATGGATATTTTCCAAATAAGACAGGCTTTCATCCACTTAAGGTTTTTAGATGTTTTATATTTGGTTATTTGAGGAATAATTAGGTAGTGCCACAAAACTCCTTCTACTCCATAAGATGAGAAAGGATTATGGAAAACACCAATGCTCTTGTTTTCTCTTTTTCTGTGAGCCTCAATACAATCACGAACATAGCAGAGGAAGCGGTGGTCCTACCTTACAGACAAATGATTTTCAGGCAGAATAGGTGATTCTCTTCTTGCATTATGTTAGATCAAGAGAATTTCATGAGTGAAATAAGGAGGAAGACGTTTCCATGTGAAATGTGGCTCCACATTGCTTTATGGTAGAATCACATTTTATGGTCCATACTGATGAATTCCATGAATCTCTGATCCAGTGTGGGAAAAGACAGGGATTCTTCAGAAAACCTTACTGGAGATGTAGTTTTTGGTGAGTGAGGAGAAGGAACTAATAATATAGCTGGAAACCAACTAGTGGGCATAGAAATACAGGAGTCATCTTTCTTCTTTTTCAAATTCTCATGCTTCTAACTTTCTATAGATACTGTTTATTTATTATGGTATTAGAATAAACTTGATTTCTACTGATTAGCAGCTGCTCTAAAAACCTTACATAGTCAAACCAAATCCCCATCAGATTTCACCACAATGGGGCGTCTTTCCCCACTGTGGTTTGCTCCATTTTTATTATCAATTTTTTAGCAATAATCTATACCTACAGATACAAAAATGGATAATTGACAAAGGAAAGAATGCGCGCGCGTGCACGCCTGTGTGCATGTGTGTGTGTATTCTTTGTGAGACACTGTGGAATATCTCTCAGCAACATTTTCCCTCTTCGGTACAGAAATAGAAAAATAGTATCAAAAAATATAAAAGGTTCTTGGGCATCTGGATCTATCTGAGAGAGCCTATGTTTAGATTCATGGATGACAGATTGCATAGTGAGTGGGTCGTGATGGGTGGGCAAATCCTTCGAAACACAGTAGCCCTATTGTATATCTAAGAGCTACTAAATTCAAAGCAATCTATGGCATGGATGCTTTTGTAAATAGACATTAGCCTTTAAGCAGAGAAGAAATTATGCCTGCTGTTATTTTTGTCCTTAAGGGAAGAAAGTAAGAGAAATGAAACAAAGAAAAAAGTAAAGCACCAGGAGAACTTTTGCAACTCTAACTGCTTTTCCTCTTGACATTGTTCTGTAAAGTTGCAGAGGTCCTGTGCGAATGAATATGGGTTTTTTATTCCTGAAAACAGAGACCCGCTGTCTGATGCAGCCCTCTCTTTCCCACTTGATTGACAGGGCTTTATGTCTCACTCCCATTAGAGAAATACGGTTCAGATTTCGACACAAGATATTACCAATGGAATAAACAGTGCCATTTCCATGATAAAGTCGATGTTTAAGATTAAGGGCTTATTTAAGCCCACTGGTGAGCGACATTCCACTTGAATTAGGAGGTATTCCTGCAGGAAACAATTTTTATCAACTCAAATTTGCTACTTTCCAAGCTTTTCCTACTGAGCATACAGAAGCACAGTGTCCGCAGAGGTACTGTGGCGACATTCTGTTATTAGCAGAGCTCAACACACAGAGCAGTAACTTCTTTCAGGTGTTGGGGTGGAAAACCTGGAAGGGTTAAGACAAAGAGCCATGATGGGAACGGCAGGGGGCGCTCTAAGACAGGCTGTCGCCTGGCAAGCGGGCTGCACAATGTTAAGGCAGAGGCTGTCAGAAGAGTACCCTACTTCCAACCCTCCACACCTTTCTTTTTTAAACGTGGGGAGGAAAAAGAATCTTCAGTCAGAACACAAAGGGCTCCAGAGAACCAAGCAGATGTAGCTGAAGAACTTAAAACAATTTTTTTCAGGGGACTTCAAAGAGAGGGATGTCACATGGCCCTCTGGATGTCAATCATTTTGCAGCTGTCCTGGCCTTGGGTCTCCTTGTCTTTTCCAGCCACATCCCTCACCACCCCCACCACCCCCACATCACCTCGTTTTGGTCTCCTGTAATTTGGTCAGCTTGGGTAGTACCATTGGCTACCTTTAGGGAGACCCCTGGCTCACATCCCTCTCTACAGGAACAACACTTCAGTGCAGTTCCTGGGTAGTGCTAACTTAAGCGCTCCTTCTCTCCTGCAGAAGTGAGTGAGCCAAGGGAGCTGAAATCCTGGGAGCAGCCGAAGTCAGGACACCTAGTTCTCAGCCCAGCTGTACCCTTTGGGGCCTCGCTTAACTTCCCTTGGACTCCTGCTCTTTATCTGTAAAATGAGGGAATTGGGCGAAATAGCCTCTGTGCACTAAGATTATGTCTGTTCATAAAATAAGTGAGAGGTCAAGACAACAAATCAAAGAAGTCAACCCCAAAGCAAGATTTTTAGTGCACATTTTTGAGGTAATTGAGACCAAAAAAGTGTTTCTTCTTTTCCTTCTGGAATCTGAATGACCTGATAATAGGTCTTCCTGCTTACTATCTACCTCTATGGTGGATCCATCCACAGATTTATTGACCTTTACACTGTACCCTCAAAACAGAGATGAGCCGATTAGGAGATTATATCTTAATGAGCAGTTTTCTTTTGGCTAATGGTTTATTTATGAGTTAACAGCAATTTCTTCACTAAGCAAACTCAACAAAAATACTGCTTGTAAACTGACAGACTCTGTTTTTGCTCTTTTGTTCACAAAACAAACTTTAAATGTACTTTATGGGGGGTGTTCTAATTTAATTGGCCCTGATGAGAACCAGGTTGCCCACTGGGATTAAAAGGGGAACATCACTCTGTATCTCATTAGTTGGCCTCAGCAATGGGCAGGATTGTACTTTGAGTGAAATAAGTGGACAGATGTAGTTACTGGGGCTAGGGGCTGATAAAGTGGAGATGTGGAATGTAGACATTAAATTAATCTTATAATTACACGTGTGCTTATGTTATGTCCAAGCAAAGGGTGCAAAGATGTTGAGAGGCAGCATCTGAGGAGTGGTTTAGCAATAATTCTCTCAGTCAGTGACTGATGGAAACTTCTCACTTCTTGTAGGAGCTTTCTATGCAGTGGGCATCAGCTTTGTCAAATAAAAAAGAAAATGTGATGATACTTTAGGAGAAGATCAAGACATTATTTCAATAGGGATAAGACTGTTCTTTCACTCAGGAAGTGGAATGCACCACAGTCTTATTCCACAAAGTCAGTGTGGCCCATTGTCCCTTAAATATTTGTGCCAACAATTAGATAAGTTCCTTGAGGGCACATGTTGAAATCTCTCTGTTCCTTTAGTGCCTGGTTTGTGTGGGGGCTTTTGCAATAAGAGGTGCTCAAAAACAGTTGCTGAAGCAGCTGTTCACATGCATGGTTTCCTCTTTAAGGCATCATTACAGTTACAGAAACAACAAAAGAAAAAAAGATGTCCTTGTATGAAATCATTACTTGGCTCATACAAGGTGCTGAGTTCATTTCCAGCTCTGATGACTGGATACTCACCACCAACTTGATCCAAGCTGCTGGGTTGCACCAACTGGGATCAGAGACTGTGACTTGCTTGGATTATTAAGCATGAATGTGCTAAGCACCAAAACTCAGATTTAGTGCAAGCTTTTGGCTACTCCTCAGCGCTGGCTTTCAGAGTTTCAAAAGTTATTGATTTTTATTAATACTAATGCCACTTTCTATTCAGGTCGCTTCCAAACATGAGTTCTATGCTAGGGTAGGGCAGTATACAGTTTCATGGCACTGGTGAGTTAGGATCAGCAGCAGTATGGCCATGTTTAGTTGGATCAGAACCACTCTGGATTGACAATCATGTGGTCAGTGCTGTATTTGGGAAGAATTGCTCTATGATGGCGGTGGTGAAGCTGATGGCATTGGAGTAGGTGACCCAGTATATGATGTGGTCAGAATCTCTGTTTCCACTTATTGTTTAATCACTCTGAATCTTTGCTTTTTTAAAATCCATAAAATGGGAGCTCTTGTTTGTGAATTAAGTGAGAATATATGTATGCAGATCCCTTGGAACATGAAAGGCATTCAATCATAAGCTATTTTTGCTTTCTAAGATATTTCCTAGAAAGCCCTGGAGAAGGAAATAGCAACCCACTCCAGTACTCTTGACTAAAAATCTGATGGACAGAGGAGCCTGGTGGGCTACGGTTCAAAGGATCACAAAGAATTGGACACAACAGAGCAACAAAGCACTAGAAAGCCCTCGTCTACCCGACTATGTGTCACAAAATACTGTTAGAAAGTGTATGTAGTTTTCAATGACAATTGAAGCTCTCTGAAATTACTGGGACAGAAATATTACTCATTAAAAAAGAAGGATGAGATTCCTTTGTATCCTCAAGCTTTTGATTTTTTTCCTTTTAATCCAGTTTCCTAATTATGTTTCTACCGACTTTCTTTGAGTCCTTATTTATACTTTTATAATAATAATAATTTAATGTGCCAATCTTCCTGAGACTATTTAATTACTAACAGTAACAAATCTCTCTGTGAAGCAATAGTGTGGAATGAGAATTTCAAGTCTTCACCAACACATGCTTGCCAAGTCACTTCAGTCGTGTCCGACTCTTTGTGACCCCATGCACTGTAGCCCGCCAGGCTCCTCTGTCCATGGGATTCTCCAGGCAAGAATACTGGAGTGGGTAGCCTTTCCCTTCTTCAGGGGATCTTCCCGAGTCAGGGATCAAACCCAGGTCTTCTGCATTACAGGCAGATTCTTTACCCTCTGAGCCACTAGGGAATCTCTGGTCAACGTACAGAAATATGTATTTTCAGTGTGCTAGGATCTTTTCGATTTACTTGAGTTTAGATTCACTGGCAGTAGCTAGTGCATGAAACATATCATTTATGAAATCATCAGAACTTTAAACAACTCATTACACTTGTTACTTATCTGCAGAGTCAATGAGGGAAGAAATATGTATAGTCACCACTTGTTCTTTTCTCCAGTATTTTTAAGCGAGAGATTTCTATAGGCAGAGAAGCTGGAGAGACAAGAAGTCTTGAGGCACCATCTTTGTGCAGTAAGCTCCTACTCGAGGGTTAGATATAACAGCAAGGAATCATAACTGCACTGATAACATGGAGGCCAAGTGGGCATGACCAAAAGGAAGGTTACTGAGGGGCCAGCACTGACTGCCAGGGTCTTGAGAAAGTGCAGCACCTTCCCCTGGGATGAGGAGGCTACACAGTCCATTTCAATCACACTATCTCCTGTCCAGCTGAGAATTTCCTCTATGGCCATGTATTTGTCAGTGGACAATGAACTGGGTCTGTCTTCTTAAGATGTGATCTAATCAGAATTATTTTTAAGCAGGAAATTCTCTCAAAACCCAAGTACAGTTATAAATCATGGAGATAATCTATGCGACCTCTGTTTAACCTTGGGATTATTTATGATTTTAAACTTTTTCATTGCCTGGGTGAACAGGGGAAAAGTCTTCTATTTCCATTCTTATATCCTCCATTATACTAACTGCAGGAAGAAGTCTTCTAAAGTCCACTGTTAACAGCAGTAGAGAAACTCTATCCCTGGCATGAAACACGACACCCAGCCTATGTAAAATTGACTTACAGGCTTACAGGGTTGTGGCCACAGCCATTATTTGAAGTTGTCAGCTGTGCTATTGTGGGTTAACTGTTCAGAAAGCCTACTTTTTTTTTTTCCTAAGCAGTAAAGCTGTTTCTGTAGTCTTATTTTATTTGGTAACTATGCTGTGTTTAAATATAGTTTGTGGGTGAAATTCTTATAAGTTAGCATTTGTACTTTATATGGTTTTGTGCTAGGAAACCTCGGTTAAAGAAAAACAGGGGGAACTCTAGCAAATGTCCTTTTCTCTATACTGTAGGCGCTCTCTCTGTTATTTTCTGACACCAGAAAGAAGCAATGCAAACAGGGAGGAACACAGAACTCAAAACACCATGGGAACTGATTGGCTCCATGTCTTTGATAGAAGTGAGTATTAAAGTCATGTAGTCCTCATAAAGTGCTGTGAAAAATATGTGTTTATTTTGACCCGGAAGACACTGAGTTGAATAGATGAAAGGGAGTTCTCACTCAAATAACCCTTGTATACATGAGAACCTCTCAGAATTTACTTTGTAGTCATTTTCAAATGTTTCTTGCTTTGTGTACATCGCTCAATAGATGCTAAACATTAAAGTTAAACTTTGCATTTCAGAACATGATTGTGAGACATGCAGTCCAGCCTGGAGATGTTACAATTGCCCTAGTCTATGAGAGCTATTGAACTGAAGAGAGCTCTCACGGAGAAGGCAATGGTACCCCACTCCAATACTCTTGCCTGGAAAATCCCACAGACGGAGGAGCCTGGTAGGCTGCAGTCCATGGGGTCAGGAGGAGTTGGACACAACTGAGTGACTTCACTTTCACTTGTCACTCTCATGCATTGGAGAAGGAAATGGCCACCCACTCCAGTGTTCTTGCCTGGAGAGCCCCAGGGACGGGGGAGCCTGGTGGGCTGCCATCTATGGGGTTGCACAGAGTCGGACACAACTGAAGTGACTTAGCAGCAGCAGCAGCAGCATGGTAGGAAACATGTACGTGCTGGGTTTCAACCTATAGGCTACGTTCTCTGTGGTTGCACGGCCTTGCTGAGTCGTCAGCTTTGTGTTCAGATCGCCAAATGAGAAGACAAAGACAATCACATTTGCAACTGGATGAGCTTCTCTATTGCCTTCAAATTGAGGTCAAAGTTGAGGACAAAGAAACATTAAGAAGTTCACATTCTAAAAAGAAAAATCCACCTTTGGGACCATAAACTTCCTTTAGGGTTTCTAGATGCTGCTCATTCCATCTTGAGGCTCTTTCATCTTTTATTTCCAAGATCATCTTGGTAACATATGTCACTTCTGCTTCTGTTCTGCTGGTCAGAATCAGTCTCACGGTTAGCCTAACATCAGGAGTCTGAGAAATGTAGAGGAGTACATCGAAATCTTTGGGAGTCCGTAGTTTCTGCAATAGAGTCATTGACATATTTGCGGGCACATTGGCTCCCCTCACCTTTTCAAAATCAGGTGAATGAAGGCTCTGAGGATTCACTGGTAGAGATCGAGGGTAAGTGAAAAAAGAAAAGACTGTCCATAACAGTCCCTGGGTTAGGCAAGACTTAGTGCAATAACCCTGTGTATAACCATAGGAAAGAAAATTATTGAAGAGCAATGGCAGAGCCAAGAGAGGAGATGGAGTTGGAGCAGTCCACGGTCCTGGTGGTTGGAATGTCAAAGGTGCAGGGGAACAAGGATTTGGGGTTTTCTTATGAGCCAAGTGAACTCTGAAAAAGGTGCACTGAAGTCTATTACCAGTTCCTCATTCAAGAGGGTGGTCCTGGCATCAAGAGGCTGCAGGGTGCTCTGCCAGGGCTAAGAGCTGTGAAGAATTGGAAGATGCAGAACTAGAGCCAGAAGTCCCACTTCAGAGAACTGTGCAGTGTGGATGGCCCTGCAGATGCTCCAAAGAACTTTCTCTTGTCTTATGAAAGAGCAACGCTGAATGCTTAATCACTCAGAGGGTATTAGTGCTGATCCGGAACAAGCATATATGTAGCAGAACCCAACACAGAGAAAATCACAGTGGAGACAAGACTGCAGTTAAATAAGATCCAGATGTTTCTTTCTTACCCATTTACCCTTCCAACCTGCCAAGTAGAGTAAACCCTTCAGGAGGGGGAAGGAGGAGAGAGGCTGAACCCAGAATACACATCCGTCTACTCTAAGCAGGAGGGATGGAGAAGAAATAAAAGAGAAGGTCATGCTTTCTTCACCCCAAAATAAAATGGAAGAGAAGTTCTGAGCTTGAAATTCACCTGAATCCTGAAAAATGAAAGCAAAGGAAAATTATGGCATCTTCTGAAGACATTATCTGGGGACCAGAAGAACTTCAACAAAGCCGTGCTGAAAGCAGTAATAGTAGTAGAAAAACAATTGTAAATTAAAACTCCCGCTTGGAATGAGGCCGTTCAGTAAACCAGCTATCTGTGGACCTATCATCTGACTTATTAATATTGCTCCTGTTTCTGATGGATGAGACCAAGGACTTGGGTCTGACTTAAAAATCTGAGAGACTGAGGTCTTGGAGTCAAAGTGAGATGGGGTTGGACCCATGACATTATGGGTTATGAGAGCTGTTAGAGGCTGAGTGCTCCCTAGCCCATTCCCCTTATCTTTCTCATGATCAAACTTGGGACCAGAGTTGGCACATAGTTGGCTTAAGATCAAATTGCTGTTTAATAACAGGGATTGGTGTCTTGACAATCTTGGTAGTATTATGAAAATTAACTCAATTCTGAAAAATAAATTTCATTCTTGCCTTAAATTTGAACCACTTTATCATTTCAGTTCAAAATAATGAGACTTGAAAGTGAGATCACCCTTTTGTAAGTTGGTCCCCTGCAGTTTTGAGGATACCTGTGAAGTAGTGACTTCAATATTTTTCAGATCATTTACAACCCAGACTGCATAATGCTCAGAACTCTCTGTGATCAGCTTTCCTATAACTGTGACTAAAGAATAAAGATCTTTATTGTGTATTTCAAATATGGTTCAGGATTCACTTATATCTTTGCCTCTTTCTCTCCCTTTCAAAAGGACTTATCACTTTGTCAAATCTCCAAAAGTCAATCCAGTTCTATGGAGCATCAGAGACTAATGTTAACTTTATTGAAGATGGTACAGACCAAGAAAGACATGGTGATGCCATCCATCAAAACTTATTAAAAATCTCAATCAAATAATTTGCCCAATCCAGTGTTTCTTCAGTCATCAACTGCTTCTTTCCACTCTAGATGCCCCCAACCTGCAGCCAGTCCAACTGTACCAGATTCACCTTTTCTTGCCTCCCAGAGCTTCCACAACCCTCCCCATGCAAAGGATTGTGGAATGCAAAGCAACTGAATTTTCAGTATTTCTCTCAGGTTCTCCCATTTTTACCTTCAACCATCATCCTTTATTAGGAAGATTCATGTTAGGGGCAGTCTGCTTAGAAAGCAGAGTGTCTAAATAATAAATCTTTTTTTTTTTTAATCCTTGTGAAATAAAGTGTTTATCCGTCATATTTGCTTCACAGGTGCAGTGATAAATAGTCTGCCTGACAAGGCAGGAGACTCAAGAGATGCAAGTTTGATCCCTGGGTCTGGAAGATCCCCTGCAGAAGGAAATGGCAACCCACTTCAGTATTCTTGCCTGGAAAATGCCATGGCCCGAGGAGCCTGGGGGGCTACAGTCCATGGGGTCACAAAGAGTTGGACATATCTGAGTGACTGAGCACACTGTCATATTTGTAGTAGTTTTAGGCAATAGCATCTCTTCATCTATTTCAATTTGCCAGGAACAATTGCTACTCATAGATCCCTCTTATAGAATTTTGGCTTCTGCCCTCGTGAAGAGTCGTTCCTTAGTACTGGACTGAGACTCTAAAGTTGATATAGGTTACCCATCTATATGGGTTTGTCTTCAGGCTGACCTAATGTTTCTGATTGTGTTTGCTCTTCCGTTCAGTTCAGTTCAGTCGCTCAGTTGTGTCCGACTCTTTGCGACCCCATGAATCACAGCACCCCAGGCCTCCCTGTCCATCACCAACTCCCGGAGTTCACTCAGACTCACATCCATCGAGTCAGTGATGCCATCCAGCCATCTCATCTTCGGTCGTCCCCTTCTCTTCCTGCCCCCAATCCCTCCCAGCATCAGAGTCTTTTCCAATGAGTCAATTCTTCGCATGAGGTGGCCAAAGTACTGGAGTTTCAGCTTTAGCATCATTCCTTCCAAAGAAATCCCAGGGCCGATCTCCTTCAGAATGGATTGGATCTCCTTGCAGTCCAAGGGACTTTCAAGAGTCTTCTCCAACACCACAGTTCAAAAGCATCAGTTCTTCAACACTCTAAAACCTCTGCTCTATTATCAGATTTGCTCATGGGCTTCTATGCTGACCTGATCTCAGACTCTAGCCCCAGCCCATCCAACTTCTTACTGAGTTCTCATTTCATGAACTATGATTTTTTCCGTCCTTTCCTGTTCCCCCCAGCACTCAGCATTAGTCCTTCCCTATTTTCAGATAGTGACTTCTGTATCAGCTCTGACAGCTGACCTCACTTAGCTGTGTGGTTGAAGATAGAGTTCCTAGCTCAAATGGAGGGAAGTTGGTGAGTTTCAGGGCATCATTGTTGGGGTTAGATGATGTGAAGAGAACCTTTCATGAACCAACTAACATATCCCTCTATGCCCTGTCAGATGAGATGCTATCCAGCCATCTCATCTTCGGTCGTCCCCTTCTCTTCCTGCCCCCAATCCCTCCCAGCATCAGAGTCTTTTCCAATGAGTCAATTCTTCGCATGAGGTGGCCAAAGTACTGGAGTTTCAGCTTTAGCATCATTCCTTCCAAAGAAATCCCAGGGCCGATCTCCTTCAGAATGGATTGGATCTCCTTGCAGTCCAAGGGACTTTCAAGAGTCTTCTCCAACACCACAGTTCAAAAGCATCAGTTCTTCAACACTCTAAAACCTCTGCTCTATTATCAGATTTGCTCATGGGCTTCTATGCTGACCTGATCTCAGACTCTAGCCCCAGCCCATCCAACTTCTTACTGAGTTCTCATTTCATGAACTATGATTTTTTCCGTCCTTTCCTGTTCCCCCCAGCACTCAGCATTAGTCCTTCCCTATTTTCAGATAGTGACTTCTGTATCAGCTCTGACAGCTGACCTCACTTAGCTGTGTGGTTGAAGATAGAGTTCCTAGCTCAAATGGAGGGAAGTTGGTGAGTTTCAGGGCATCATTGTTGGGGTTAGATGATGTGAAGAGAACCTTTCATGAACCAACTAACATATCCCTCTATGCCCTGTCAGATGAGATGCTATCCAGCCATCTCATCTTCGGTCGTCCCCTTCTCTTCCTGCCCCCAATCCCTCCCAGCATCAGAGTCTTTTCCAATGAGTCAATTCTTCGCATGAGGTGGCCAAAGTACTGGAGTTTCAGCTTTAGCATCATTCCTTCCAAAGAAATCCCAGGGCCGATCTCCTTCAGAATGGATTGGATCTCCTTGCAGTCCAAGGGACTTTCAAGAGTCTTCTCCAACACCACAGTTCAAAAGCATCAGTTCTTCAACACTCTAAAACCTCTGCTCTATTATCAGATTTGCTCATGGGCTTCTATGCTGACCTGATCTCAGACTCTAGCCCCAGCCCATCCAACTTCTTACTGAGTTCTCATTTCATGAACTATGATTTTTTCCGTCCTTTCCTGTTCCCCCCAGCACTCAGCATTAGTCCTTCCCTATTTTCAGATAGTGACTTCTGTATCAGCTCTGACAGCTGACCTCACTTAGCTGTGTGGTTGAAGATAGAGTTCCTAGCTCAAATGGAGGGAAGTTGGTGAGTTTCAGGGCATCATTGTTGGGGTTAGATGATGTGAAGAGAACCTTTCATGAACCAACTAACATATCCCTCTATGCCCTGTCAGATGAGATGCTATCCAGCCATCTCATCTTCGGTCGTCCCCTTCTCTTCCTGCCCCCAATCCCTCCCAGCATCAGAGTCTTTTCCAATGAGTCAATTCTTCGCATGAGGTGGCCAAAGTACTGGAGTTTCAGCTTTAGCATCATTCCTTCCAAAGAAATCCCAGGGCCGATCTCCTTCAGAATGGATTGGATCTCCTTGCAGTCCAAGGGACTTTCAAGAGTCTTCTCCAACACCACAGTTCAAAAGCATCAGTTCTTCAACACTCTAAAACCTCTGCTCTATTATCAGATTTGCTCATGGGCTTCTATGCTGACCTGATCTCAGACTCTAGCCCCAGCCCATCCAACTTCTTACTGAGTTCTCATTTCATGAACTATGATTTTTTCCGTCCTTTCCTGTTCCCCCCAGCACTCAGCATTAGTCCTTCCCTATTTTCAGATAGTGACTTCTGTATCAGCTCTGACAGCTGACCTCACTTAGCTGTGTGGTTGAAGATAGAGTTCCTAGCTCAAATGGAGGGAAGTTGGTGAGTTTCAGGGCATCATTGTTGGGGTTAGATGATGTGAAGAGAACCTTTCATGAACCAACTAACATATCCCTCTATGCCCTGTCAGATGAGATGCTATCCAGCCATCTCATCTTCGGTCGTCCCCTTCTCTTCCTGCCCCCAATCCCTCCCAGCATCAGAGTCTTTTCCAATGAGTCAATTCTTCGCATGAGGTGGCCAAAGTACTGGAGTTTCAGCTTTAGCATCATTCCTTCCAAAGAAATCCCAGGGTCTATCTCCTTCAGAATGGATTGGATCTCCTTGCAGTCTGATATGTCTTATAAGGACAATTTTTAGCAACAGTTTGTATTGATATCTAAAGTACATTCAGGCAAATTCATCTTGACTTTTTTGTTTGTTCATAGCATCTATATTCATTACTGTCAAAACTTGGAAGCAACGAAGAACCCTTTAGTAGGTAAATGGATGAATAAACTGTGGCACAGCAGATAATGGAATATTATTCAGGGCTAAAAATCTATCAAGCCATGGTATTTGTCTTTCTTCATCATTTCACTTAGCATCATATCTTCCAGGTTCATCCATATTGTCATAAATGGAAGATTTCTCATTTGTTATGACTGACTAGTATTCCACTGTGTGTGTATATGTGTGTGTGTGTGTGTGTGTGTATCTCCTACCACTGTGTATGTAAATATATGCACACACAATGGTGGTATACATATGTGACATTTTCTTTATCTATTCGTTTCTTGATGGGCACTGAGACTGTTTCCATATCTTGGCTATTGTAAGTAATGTTGCAATGGATGTAGTGGTGAAGATATTTTTTACATTAGTATTTTTGCACTTTTCAGGTAAATACACAGTAGAATAGCTAGATAATACAGTAGTTCATGGAGAAGGAAATGGCCACCCACTCCAGTCTTCTTGCCTAGAGAATCCCATGGGCAGAGGAGCCTGGTGGGCTACAGTCCATGGGGTCACAAAGAGTCAGACACGACGGAGTGGCTAGTACTAACACTATGGTAGTTCTGGTCTTAATGTTTTGAGGAATCTCCATATTGTTTTCCGTAGTGGCTGTGCTGGCCTACACCACTGACAATGTATGCGGGTTCCATTTCTCCGCATTCTAGAGAGTACCTTTGTTTCCAGACTCTCTGTGCATTAAATAAATATCAGCTCAGAAGTTCAAGCAACTGATAGGCACTGTTCATGATTTATTCTATGTCTTCTTGAGTTCCTGGTTCTGTTTCTCCACAGAGCTTTCATATTTGAAGAAGCAGCAAGCTTTTTTTTTTTTTTTTTTACATTAATTGAATTCCATTTTTAAAATTTCTCCTCAACATCCTCTCTTTATTTTTAAATTTTGAGATTGCAGCTTGAATTCTAAATTTTGTGTACAAATGTCACACAGCAGTCAAAGAGTAGGAGTACAGTTCTAAACTCCTAGGCTTCTTGAGCTAAAGAAAATCTCTTCTTCACAGCCACCAGAAGAGTAGAAAGGGTTAATGAATTATCCAGTTCTCTGTTCTTTGTCTAGTATCCAGTGATAATCTAAACCTAGTGGAAACACACAAGTCTGCACTCAGCTTTTCCATCATTTATATTTCTGTTGCCTGAACATTGTCTTTAAAGGAGCATTCTTGCAAAAACAGAAACCTGCTGTTTGGGTGAACTTGAGAATCCTTTGGTTTTCTTTAACAAAATAAATATTTTGGTAGAAGAGCAAATTCCAGGTCTGAAGATGACCAAGGTAGGGCTGGATCCATGGAATATTAGCCAAGACATTCAGGATAATGGAAATAGATGGGCTCTGCAGGAGGGGGGTAGGAGAGATGCGAGAGGGAAGCTCTGAATGAGATCATTGCTTAAAGAAAGTATGGTTTGGCCCAAAGAGCAGGAGCTGTGTTCCCTAGATAGATCTAAGAATTGAATAAGTGGGTAGCTGCGGTTCACTCTTCAGATAATAATCCTGGAGGGAGTCAGTGTTCAAGTGTTACTTCCAGCAGGTACCAATTACACATGTTTAGAAAGCTAGGGGGCTGCCTGTATATATAGATATAGATGGAAAGCATTATAATAAATATTACTGCCAAAAATGGGAAGAAGGGAGAACTATAATTTATGATATCCCTGCTGGACACCAAATATAGTGCAAGCATTATTTGATTTGTTTTTCTCTCAACCAACCTATGTGTTATCTTATCATCTTATAGAGGAAGGACCTGGGGTTCAGTGAGGTTAAGTACATTACTAAAGGTGGCAGAATAAAGAAAGAAAGAAGCTAAAATTTGAATCCCAGTTTGTCTAACTCTAAAATTTAGATTTCCCTCGTGCAGGATTTGGCCTTCCAAAGCCTGTCCTGTGTAGGATCATGCTCTCCATGCTTTATTATAAGAGTTGATATCATTTACTGAGCACTACACTACACATTTCGCACATGGCATTTATCATTCTCACAAAAATCGTGAGCATAAGTTTTATTATTCTAACTCTGTAAAGAAGCTGAAGGGTGGACAAGTTATGTTGCGTAATGGGTGGAACTGATATCCTAGCTTGCCTCTCTCCAAAGTACTTGTTGACTTTTGCTTTCTGTTTTTTAAACAATTATCTGAATGTCATTGTTCATTTGCCAAGTCAAGTTGGACTCTTTGCTACTCCATGGACTGCAGCATACCAGGCCTCCCTGTTCCTCATCTCCTGGAGTTTGCCCAAGTTTATGTCCATTGAATCAGTGATGCCTTCCAACCATTCATCCTCTGTCACCTTCTTTTCCTTCTGCCTATTCTGAATACAATGAAGTTAACAAATTATTCTAGACACAAAGAATTTTCTATGTTAAATGAACTTGCACTTTGTGGAGGTCTTATCTGCAACTCCAGTACTTTGGCCACCTCATGCGAAGAGTTGACTCATTGGAAAAGACTCTGGTGCTGGGAGGGATTGGGGGCAGGAGGAGAAGGGGACAACAGAGAATGAGATGGCTGGATGGCATCACGGACTCGATGGGTGTGAGTCTGAGTGAACTCCAGGAGTTGGTGATGGACAGGGAGGCCTGGGGTGCTGTGATTCATGGGGTCGCAAAGAGTCGGACACAACTGAGTGACTGAACTGAACTGATCAGCATTGAGTCACTGTGTTTATACGGTTGTCAGGAAGACAATAATGGAGAGGATGTATGTTTCAGCTGTCTGTCTACCTATGTATGTACCTATGTACTGTGTATGTATATTTATATGTATGTATATATCTATCTCTCTACCTAATCTGCCATCAAGTATCAAAATACAATTAATTACCAATAGTTATCACTAAATTAAAAGTATAGTTGATTAAAAAAATTCTTAATAAGCTCAAAAACCAAATTGTAACCTACCAATAAATAGACATGGGAATAAAATGAGGGATGGAGCCAAAGGCAGAATGGACACAAAACTCTTCTTTTTTTCCAGGTAATTTTAGTCTCTTCCTCCCATTTACTAATGAGTTATTGACAATCAGGGCTTCAGCTCTTTTATCACCAGATCCTACAGTTTTGCAATAGAATTCAATTCGATATATCTGTTCTTTTAAGAAATGCTTGGGCCTTCTCAGGGGGACCAGTGGTAAAGAATCTGCCTGCCAATGCAGAAAGTGCAGTTTGACCTCTAGGTCAGGAAGATCCCCTGGAAGAGGGAAATGGTAACCCACTCCAATATTCTTGCCTGAAAAATTCCATGGACAAGAGGAGCCTGGCAGATTATAGTCCATGGGGTCTCAAAGAGTTGGATATGACTGAATGACTAAACACGTATGTACCTGGTCTTATGCTAGATGCTGTAGACATACAGCTTTGGAAGACTTAGTCTCTGACCTTGGAGAGCTCACAGTCTAGTGGGAGAAACAGGTGTATAAACTTAACTTATGAGGGATGTCTTCCCTCATAGAGCCAAGTACACAGCCAATCAGAGATTTCTGAAACTTCTTCCTCTTATCTCTGGTGATCAGCTGATTGAAGCTCAACTCTAGAGTTTTATTGGTCACTTTATTTTTTATTCTACTCTGAAACTTAGAATGCTTTCCTTGCAGTACAAAGTATTACTGTAGTGTAGCCAAAATACCAACGAGATGATATTTCTCTTTATACATGTAGTATTCCAGTTAAGAAAAGCAGTAGGAATTATAGAATTATGTAGTGATGTTATTTGGATTCAATTTCAAATGACTACGGTAAAGACAAGCAATAACAGCAATTAAATTAACAGCCCCAAATTGAAAGCATCTCAAATGGTGAATGGATCAACAAATAGTGGTATAATCTTACAATGGAATGATATTCAGCATTTAAAGGAACTGGACTATGGATTCACACACAAAAAGGTAGGAATTTTAAAATAATTATGCTCAATGAAATCCTCCTCCTTCAAAAAAGTATATATTGTATTATTTTAATCATGTAAAGTTTTAGAAAACAACAAATCTATAATAATAGAAAGTAGGTGAGTGGTTTTCTGGAGATAGGGAGCTGGTAGGGGAAAGGTCAGGGTCAAGGATAGACCATGAATGGGGCACAGGCACACATTTGGGGGTGATTGATATATTCATGGTCTTGATTGTGGTGATGGTCTCATGGATTTGTCCCTGGTGGCTCAGACCGTAAAGTGTCTGCCTGCAATGTGGGAGACCCGGGTTCGACTCCTGGGTTTGGAAGATCCCCTGGAGAAGGAAATGGCAATCCACTCCAGTACTCTTGCCTGGGAAATCCCATGGACGGAGGAGCCTGATAGGCTACAGTCCATGGGGGCACAAAGAGTCAGACATGACTGAGCGACTTCACTTTCACCACATTTTATAGTATGAAAAAACCTATAGTTGGTTTTATGCCAATTACATCTCAAACTATTTTTAAAAAGGGTCAACAGTCTCTAGGTCCATCTTCATCTCGAGAGACTGTCATGCAAAATGAAGTAAGTCAGAAACAAAAAAATATCGTATGTTAACTCACATGTATGGAATCTAGAAAAATGGTATAGATGAACCTATTTTCAGGGCAGAAATAGAGACACAGATAAAGAACAGACATGTGGACCCTGAGGGGAAGGGAGGGTGGGATGAATTGGAAGTTTAGNTGGTAACCCACTCCAATATTCTTGCCTGAAAAATTCCATGGACAAGAGGAGCCTGGCAGATTATAGTCCATGGGGTCTCAAAGAGTTGGATATGACTGAATGACTAAACACGTATGTACCTGGTCTTATGCTAGATGCTGTAGACATACAGCTTTGGAAGACTTAGTCTCTGACCTTGGAGAGCTCACAGTCTAGTGGGAGAAACAGGTGTATAAACTTAACTTATGAGGGATGTCTTCCCTCATAGAGCCAAGTACACAGCCAATCAGAGATTTCTGAAACTTCTTCCTCTTATCTCTGGTGATCAGCTGATTGAAGCTCAACTCTAGAGTTTTATTGGTCACTTTATTTTTTATTCTACTCTGAAACTTAGAATGCTTTCCTTGCAGTACAAAGTATTACTGTAGTGTAGCCAAAATACCAACGAGATGATATTTCTCTTTATACATGTAGTATTCCAGTTAAGAAAAGCAGTAGGAATTATAGAATTATGTAGTGATGTTATTTGGATTCAATTTCAAATGACTACGGTAAAGACAAGCAATAACAGCAATTAAATTAACAGCCCCAAATTGAAAGCATCTCAAATGGTGAATGGATCAACAAATAGTGGTATAATCTTACAATGGAATGATATTCAGCATTTAAAGGAACTGGACTATGGATTCACACACAAAAAGGTAGGAATTTTAAAATAATTATGCTCAATGAAATCCTCCTCCTTCAAAAAAGTATATATTGTATTATTTTAATCATGTAAAGTTTTAGAAAACAACAAATCTATAATAATAGAAAGTAGGTGAGTGGTTTTCTGGAGATAGGGAGCTGGTAGGGGAAAGGTCAGGGTCAAGGATAGACCATGAATGGGGCACAGGCACACATTTGGGGGTGATTGATATATTCATGGTCTTGATTGTGGTGATGGTCTCATGGATTTGTCCCTGGTGGCTCAGACCGTAAAGTGTCTGCCTGCAATGTGGGAGACCCGGGTTCGACTCCTGGGTTTGCTAGATCCCCTGGAGAAGGAAATGGCAATCCACTCCAGTACTCTTGCCTGGGAAATCCCATGGACGGAGGAGCCTGATAGGCTACAGTCCATGGGGGCACAAAGAGTCAGACATGACTGAGCGACTTCACTTTCACCACATTTTATAGTATGAAAAAACCTATAGTTGGTTTTATGCCAATTACATCTCAAACTATTTTTAAAAAGGGTCAACAGTCTCTAGGTCCATCTTCATCTCGAGAGACTGTCATGCAAAATGAAGTAAGTCAGAAACAAAAAAATATCGTATGTTAACTCACATGTATGGAATCTAGAAAAATGGTATAGATGAACCTATTTTCAGGGCAGAAATAGAGACACAGATAAAGAACAGACATGTGGACCCTGAGGGGAAGGGAGGGTGGGATGAATTGGAAGTTTAGGATTGACTTATATACACTGCTGCTGCTGCTGAGTCGCTTCAGTCGTGTCCGACTCTGTGCGACCCCACAGAGAATCCTTGGGATTCTCCAGGCAAGAACACTGGAGTGGGTTGCCATTTCCTTCTCCAATGCATGAAAGTGAAAAGTGAAAGTACTATGTGTAAAATAGATAGCTAGTGGGAACCTGCTATACAGCAGAGGGAGTTCAGCTCAGTGCTCTGCGATGACCTAAAGGGGTGGGATGGGAGAAGGGAAGGGATGCTTACCAGGCTACTTATTTACTAGCTCATTCACTTCATTGTATAGCAGAAACAAGCACAATATTATAAACCAACATACCCCAATTAAAAAAAAAAAAGCTAAGAAAGGGTAACAAAAGCTTTTTCTATTATGCATGTGTATTTGACCTTCAGTTAACTAAAAGTTAACTTCTTAACTACCGCCTCTAGCAACCTCAAAAAGAAGCATGTTTTCTATATTTCTAGCCAATATTCCTATGGCAAAATGAACCCTGATTGGTAAATTACATTTGGACTAGGAAGAACTAAAAATGCACTATAAATTTCTACTTGGGACACCAGAACAAAATCCCCAAAGCCAAAACCAAAATTTAAGATAATTTGCCCCATAAAATCGACCCAAAAGATGACAACTCTATTTACTAACCAAATGTGGCACTGCTATTTGTTAATGGTAGAAATACAAAGAGTGCTAACTTTGAAACTAAACAACTCTTGATGATTGTTAAAAAATTGATGATGTGCATTTTCTCAAATAGAATGCATTATTTCAGATAAAGTAAACCTTGCTTAATACTACAAAACTTAATATTTGCGTATTTTGAATTACTGTCCAATGTTAGTCCCATTTTAAAAAATAAGAGGTAAACTCAAGGTGTTTTGGGTGTGTGTATGTAGATCAGATAATCAGAGGAAACAACTGCCTGGAGGTGGGGAAGTTTGACATGGAAGAAAAAGTGGAGAGGGCATCTCAGACAGCAGAGTATAGGGAAAGGGGTAAAAGTAAGAAGTGGGATGATGACTGTGAAGAACTGAGGTCAGCTTTGTGTTATTGGTGGGAAGTGAGAGATGGTAAGTAGACGGAAGAGGATGAGATGTCAGTCCAGGGTCTTGTCTGTGGTGTTAAACATTTAGGCTTTATCCTGAGGCTGATGAGAGTAAAACAAGAAACAGTTAAACTAGTTGGAATATGGCTTCAGCAGTGTGGGTAAAAGATGCTGAGAACTGAAATAGGTTGCAGTGGATGGTATGAGAAAGGTGGAGTCTAACAATATTTCAAATGGAAAATAAACAGGACTCAAACAGTGATGAATATGAAGAGTGAAGAAGAAGAAGAAAGCATTAAGGATGACTTCCAAGGGTTTTAACCTACTTGATTATGATACTAATATTGCTGCTGCTGCTGCTAAGTCGCTTCAGTCGTGTCCGACTCTGTGCGACCCCATCGACGGCAACCCACCAGGCTCCCCTGTTCCTGGGATTCTCCAGGCAAGAACACTGGAGTGGGTTGCCATTTCCTTCTCCAGTGCATGAAAGTGAAAAGTGAAAGGGAAGTCGCTTCAGTCGTGTCCGACTCTGTGCGACCCCATCGACGGCAACCCACCAGGCTCCCCTGTTCCTGGGATTCTCCAGGCAAGAACACTGGAGTGGATTGCCATTTCCTTCTCCAATACAGGAAAGTGAAAAGTGAAAGTGAAGTTGCTCAGTTGTGTCCGACTCTTAGTAACCCCATGGACTGCAGCCACCAGGCTCCTCCATCCATGGGATTTTCCAGGCAAGAGTACTGGAGTGGGGTGCCATTACCTTCTCTGACTAATACTGATGATAACATAAAGTAAGGAAAATTTAAGGGAAAGATAGCGGATCTGGTTTTCAATTACTGAGGTTAAGTAATTAATCTTCAGCATAAACAGGTGAGGATTCCTCATAGTAGACTGGTAACTGTAAGTCTGAAGGCCTGGGATAGAAGAGGGCTTGGCTTCAGAAATGGACTCTGGGGTCAGCAGTACTGAAGTTGTCATGGCCACAGCTGGGTTGGAGACTGGCTTTGCATATGGTCCAAATTTTATAAAAAGGTGAACTTTTCCATGAGAGTAGAAGGGTTAATTGGGCTTCCCAGGTGGTGCTAGTGGTAAAGAACCTGCTTGCCAGTGCAGGAGACTTAAGAGATGTGGGTTCGATCCCTGGTTGAGGAAGGTCCCCTGGAGGAGGGCATGGCAACTCACTTCAGTATTCTTGCCTGGAGAATCCCCATGGACAGATGATCCTGGCAGGCTACAGTCCATAGGGTCACAAAGAGTTAGACATGACTGAAGCGACTTAGTACTTACAGAGGGTAATTAATTCAAAGCAGAAATGAAAAGGCAGGACAGTCTCAACCTTTTGACACACACTATGTGCCATTGGAGAGAGTGGAGCTGATCAAGGAGACAGGTGTAGAATTCAGTGAAGAGATTTTTGAAGCTATGTTTTCAGCATTAAGAAGGTGTTAGCAAAATAGTGGAAGGTAGTCTCTGTAAGTCTATAGTGGGAAAGCAAGTAGTGAGAAAGTCTTTGATGGCTAAGGCATGAGAAAATTCAGAAAGGGTAGGGGATGAATTGGAGGGGAAGTTGTTTTTCATTGATCAGAGGAATGAAAAGTGGATTAGAAATGATTGATCTTATCTGATTTCGGCATATAATGTTTTGGTGCCAAAACTGACTAAGGATTCCATTTGGCCTGGTCTCAGGTGGGGAACCCTGGAGAAGGCAATGGCACCCCACTCCAGTACTCTTGCCTGGAAAATCCCATGGATGGAGGAGCCTGGTAGGCTGCAGTTCATGGGGTCGCGAAGAGTCGGACACAACTGAGCGACTTCACTTTCACTTTTCACTTTCCTGCATTGGAGAAGGAAATGGCAACCCACTCCAATGTTCTTGCCTGGAGAGTCCCAGGGACAGGGGAGCCTGGTGGGCTGCCATCTATGGGGTCACACGGAGTCGGACACAACTGAAGTGACTTAGCAGCAGCAGCAGGTGGGGGACCCAGCTCAGGATGGAGACTGCCTGGGGTCTGTAAAAGCAGACAAGAAGGCTCAAGTGAGTTTGGGTTTTACAAATGTCTTGGAAAATTGAATCAGGTATTTCTACCCTAATGATAAATTCCTAGTAATAAAATATGAATATCACAAAATAATTTGGTTATCTGTTGACATTTATCTTATCCCTACTATTGGTTTGGTATCATTTCTTCAAAAAAAATTTTGTCTTTCAATAGTGTAAAAAGTGGAGATTACATGGGGTGGAAGTTGGGAGGTGGGGAATGAGGTTAATTAGTATTTGGTAAACCAAAAATACTCAGTAGTTGGAAAGAATTTTTTCGGCCCGTTACTGTGGCTGATATTTTGATTTTGAATTTCTTAGACAATTTAATCCCACAAAAAGTGAAAGAAAGTGAAAGTGTTAGTTGCTCAGTCATGTCTAACTGTTTGTGACCCCATAGACTATAGCCCACCAGGTTCCCCTGTCCATGAAATTCTCCAGGCAAGAATACTGGATGGATATTAATGTAATATTAATATGATATAAAACAAATTCAATGCAATATAATGGGATGCAAATTTCCCACGAATCTGCTGTAGACTGTAATATGTGTGTTTCAGTGAACTTTGCCCTTCTGCAACCTCTTCCTACAAAGACTCTGAGCTTAGTCATATAAATCACTTTGTTCTATGGGATATTAGTAAATGAAATGCAAACATAGATGTGGAAAGTGCTTGCACAGTGGGGTTTGTCACTGTGGAGGTCTTCCTCTTGTAAGGTAATCACCAGGCTGTCATGAGTCTTGGGTTAGACTGCAGAATGAGAGACCACATGCAGAGAGGCTATGCAACCTGTGGAGCCGTTTGGACATTCCACCAGAGCTGATGGCTCAGAGGGATGAAGCCATGGGAGTGACCTCAGATACCCAAAGTAGAAAGGAATGACCCACTTCAGCCCCATCAACCCACAGAATCCTCCAAAATACTTTATTTATAATCCAGTGAGTTTTGGGGAAGTTTGTTATGCAGCAGTAGATAATGGACACAGCATCTCTCAAGAAATAATCTGTGTCTTAAGAAGCCAAGTTTTGGAGAACAGGTGTTTCATTGTTCTGTATCAATCAATGTATGGTTCCTTCAGACCCTTTGCTATGAAAATAAGTTATTTCTCCTCATTTCTCTGAAGAAGCAGATCCCAAAATATTTCTCAGGATAATGCCCACATTTCTATTGTAACCAGTTGTAAGTCATCTTTATATTCAAGGTCTTGCTATATTTCACATTCATGTGTCTGGACTGTATCATTTCCAAGCTTGTGTCATGGGACAGTTCTTGGTCAAATGACTCTTGTTCAGAAGTGCCAAAAAGGTGTTTCTAGTATTACCCTAGGGATTCCATCAGTTCTCATTTAATGGAAGCTCAAAAACAACCAAATCTAAGTCAATACCCATGACCCACCTAATGTAACCCACTCTCCTGCTTATCTTTAACTTCCATTGTTCTTAAAAGAAGGGTAAGGAACAAACAGGTCAGTCAACATGTGAACTCTGTAATCTGTTTTAAAATTTTTAAAGACTCCTTGTAATGTAATTCAGACAATTTGTCTGGCAAGCAAATCAGAACTCCACAACTATCCCTTTGATTGCGAAACACATAGGCGCTCACTCTTGACCAGATTATTGTTTTTCCATATACAAACAGCTTTTCTTTGCAAAATGTGCTTAGGGCAAATGTCCAACACCAACTGAATTCCCATGGTTTTATACCCACTGTTCTTGCCTATGAAGAACCTTTTAAGATACAAAATCAAGGAAGATTAGAAGATTTCTCATGCTGTCATTGCCAACCTGGTTGCAACATGTTTATTAGTAAAGTGACATTTATTTGAGGATAAGTTGCAACTAGTTTATGATGTTACAGAAACACTACCTTTCCTGTGTTACAAGTGCATTTTATCTTTCCCTTTCCCTCAGGCTCAAGCTTCTCATTTTAGTAGACCTAAACTGTAATCTTTTATAAAAGCCAATAATTCTAAGTTCATTAATACTGGAATAGTTGTCTGTTCTAGGTTTGGAACAATCCATTATAGTTTCTACCATGCACAAGCAAGAGGGGCTCGTGGAAATCATCATTTGGTGTTATTTACTCCTGGTGTTCAACTCCAGTCCATAGCAGGTTGTGGTAGGAATGGTGACGATGTTTGTACATTTCTGACCATGTTTTCCAGTTCTATTGTTATCACAGTTCTTTTTATTTCATAAAGATATCTGAAAACTTTCTTGGTGATAATCTCCAAGGGCTATGCCTGCTGGAGACAGTTCTTTTTGGTATGATCCTGTGATGGAGATGTATTTACATAGAGTGGTCACTAGGTGGAAAGGGGTTTCCCTTGTGGCTCAGACAGTAAAGAAACTGCTTGAAATGCAGGAGACCTGAGTTTAATCCCTGGGTCAGGAGGATCCCCTGGAGAAGGAAATGGCAACCGACTCCAGTATTCTTGCCTGGGAAATCTCACGGACAGAGGAACATGACGGGCTGCAGTCCATGATCTCTAGAATTCCAAGATGAAAAGAAATTCAGGTTCTAAATAAATGATTCCATTTGAAAGCAAGGTGTCATGGTTTTGAGAAATTCTGAAAATGTTCAACTTGTATGCATCCAATCTTCACACAATCATACTGCTTGAAGAAACAATAGCAGTCTTCCATTAGATTTCCTGCAGTGATGTTATTCCTGGGAGATTATTGAACCCAATTTCTTACATTCTTATGTCCATAAAGAAGATGTCCTGTAAAAGAAGACCCAGACAAGAGGTGAGCACTTTGGTAGGCTTCACCTAATATCTTTAAGTAAATATGATCCAAGTGATGGATGGACCAGTAATCTTTCCACTTCAGTGATCTTTGATGAATAAGCCTGCCTTATCTTTGCAACAACTATCCAATTCAGACAAACTCTTCTCAGTGGAGAATTGTATGCTCCATAATTTATCTGTGATATCTTTTCAAGAACCTGATGGTTCCAGGAAGATAATTACTGAAGGACTGATGAACTGTGGAAAGTGTTTAGGCTCACTGACTTGGGATTTACATTTGGCTTTGGTGGGTAATTATAAGTATGCTTATAATAATCCAACTTTTCCTGGTTGATATTTTATTAATCTAGAGATCCACAGAATTTAATAATTCCTCAAAATGTTTCCAAGTCCCATTTCATCCACATATAACATGCTATGACAGGCTGGATATCAGTGTTTTGAGAATGTCTATGTAATGCCAAGTGATTAATAATGAGATGGTGTATATCTTCACAGATTCTAACAGACAGGTAGATTATTAGTGTATGGTTGCTACTGAGCTTGAAATTAATACCTGTGTGTAGGAAAAGGATCCTCTGTAGTCCTTGATGACTAGCAAAGGAATGCTTTAACTCACACTAAACTGTAGTATGGCAGTCTTTCCTAGTGTCTCAAAGGTAAAGAATCTACCTGCAAGTGCAGGAGATACAGGTTCAATCCCTGGTTTAGGAAGATCCCCTGGAGAAGGAAATGGAAACCCACTCCAGTATACTTGTCTGGGAAGCTCCATGGACAGAGGAGCCTGGCAGGCTACAGTCCATGGGGTCCCAAAGAGTTGGGACAACTTAGTAATTGAACGGCAATAACAACAAACTGTAGGACATATTAGAGTTTCATAATAGGGGTTTATGATAGTGTTAATAACAAATAGTATGCTATTTTTAAAAGAATGTGAATAAATTCTCGAGATGGACTTATATACTTTGTTAATAATTTAAGAGTTAAGTTAATTTCGTAGTCCAGTGATTCTCAGCTAGGCAATTCTGCCCTGCAGGGAATATTTGGCATTTGACAATGTCTGGAAGCATTTTTGTTTGTTACAGCTTAAAGGTGCATCTAGTGGGTAAAGGCCAAAGTTACTGCTAAACATCCTACAAAGCACATGACATCTTCCCTTCTCCAGCAAAGAATTGTCTTGTCCAAATATCAATAATATCAAGAATGAGAAACTGCTCTAGTTTTTGACATGGCCACAGGAAACTCCATAGTCTAATGGGATAAATACTGGATTGACAATTTGGGCTTCTGCATTTGGATGCTCATTCATTGCCCAGGAAATCTGTGGATGGCCAACTCACTTTAGTCAGTTTGTTTATGTATAAAAATGATAATGTATTTGCCACCTTTATCTTATGAAGTTGAGATAATCATTTAGAAATAAAAATGGAGTGAAATTACAACTCTATAGGACACTGCTGGTTACTCTGATTCCCTCTTGTGGGCAGTAGGGGACTGGAGAGGTTTTTTTTTTTAATTTTATTTTTATTTTTTTTAATTAATTAATTAATTAATTTTTTAAAATTTTTATTATTTTTTTTCATCTCAGGTGTACATGAGTTTGGAGAGGTTTTATTGTTTGTCTTCAGCACATGCAGATTAATAATCATCTTCTTTTGGCGATGCCTGGCTTGAGTTACTGATAATTGCTCCAGCATTCTTTCTGACAGCTCACTTGGTCTTCAGGGTTATGATCATGCAGGGGTTAGATCTTGCTTTTTCCATCCTTCTTTGGAGACTTTGGGGAAGAAAGAATTCCTTGTGTGCTTGTATATTGGTATACCCTGCTGATTAAGTAACACCACACACTCTATTGTTTTGATAACTTTAAAATAGCATAAGTGTCTTACTGTGGCATTCTGATGGTAGTTGTCAAACAGTCTGGAGCTGGTAATTGATGCTTAGTGTATGGAACAATTTGAAGAAACTATATTCAAATGATGCATATTCAAAATTGATTTTCCTTTATGGATGAATGTTGAGGTTTAAGAATAGAATATCTCAGCTTTTCCATAAATGTGAATACTGAATGAAGATCCAGTATCCAAATATATTTCTTTCTCATACACTTTCCTCCTTCCTATAAATTCCCCCTTTTCTGGGTCTAGAATGAAAACACAGGCTTTTTGCCATTTGGGTTAGAATCCACCCACTATACAGGAGACCTAGGTTTGATCCCTGGGTTGGGAAGATCCCCTGGACAAGGGAAAGGCTACCCACTCCAGTATTCTGGCCTGGAGAATTCCATGGACTGTGTAGTCCCTGGGGTCTCAAAGAGTCGTACATGACTGAGCGACTTTCACTTACATACATACATGATTGACCACTGCAGGCAATGTTCTCAATTACACCCACATTTTCTATTCTCTGTGCAAGAGACTAGAGAGAATGCTTGTTCAGAGACAAGCTTACTATTGTTTTAGAATGAAAAGAACAAATCACCCTAAGCCCTAATCCTCTTATGCAAGCAATGCAAGCTTAAACTTTTGATTCAAAGATATAATTTTGAAAAGAAAAGTCCCCTTCTTGCCCCACATTCCCAAATGCCCTGGTCATGTACCCCTCGGGCTGCTGGCTATGTCAGGCTCCCAACATTTCTTTTTCTCAATTGTTTGCTTGAAATCATTGCTTTCTGACAATAAACGGTAAAAATACATTTGGATTCTTTGTAAATCAAGCCTAAACTCTTGTTAGTTTAAGCAGTATTTTTCTCTCATTTCTGTGGTCTTCCATATCCTACTCTAGTCTGTTAAATTGTTTGACTTAACTTCCACTCTTCGATTGATTCATTTATATGAACTATTTTAAGCAGCATAAGAATACAAATCCCCAGTCAGCTCTATTCTGAGCAGATAATGATTATACCATGATGTCTCCTTCCTCTTCTGTGCAGCTGCATAGTTATTCTAGGTCTGTATTTTTTCCTTGGAGCTTCTTTTTCATTCATCTTTCCTAAGACCTTTCCTGTTAAATACTATCAAGTGAACATAAATTGGAAGGGAAAGATCAATGCTTGCCAAAATTCTTATTTTATATCTATCCTATATATTTTGATGTGAAAAAAGCACCTTTATTCCCCCCTTTCCTTCCCTCCTTGGTAAGAATGCGAAACAGATCTTTCTAGAAGTGGATCACTATATTTGGGGGAAGCCTCACCATCATACACATACTTTTTTTCACAGTTTAGAAGTCTTGCAGCCCTATTTCAGTTGCAATCCAAGAAATGCTTGTTCTGCATTTAAAATAACTGAAAAACAATTTAGATCTTATTGCACAGCTGTGTGATTACATCATTTATAACACAGGAGCACTTGTTGAATGCTTTTCCTCATTTATTCATCCTGAATATCTTCTACACTTTTCTGCATCCCCAAATATATTTCCACAACCAGGTCAAGCTTTCCCAAACTTTTATAAGTGTAATTATATTTCTTGCTTCTTTCTGGATCAATGACTTGTTGGGTAAATCAACTTGATCTCTCAGATGTCTTTCAAATTTTCTTTCTTTTTTTTTTTCCCTCACATTCTTTGCAGCAGAAGTTATAAAAACTGACCACAAAAGCAAGAATCTATCTTTCCTGAAAGGCAGGTGATGGTAGAGGAGGTGGAAAGATTCACACACACACACATACACACACACACACACACACACACACACACACACACACACTGTCCCTGTCACATGCAGTAGTTATAAATTAGAACAATATGATTCTTAATCACTGGACACAACTGAAACTCAGAGATAAGAACAAGGATTCCCTCCACTCCTAGAAATCTGTGCCTTAATCCTCTGTCCCTCACCATTCCCCATTTACCTGGGTTTCTCAAACATCTGCCATTTCCCTTATGCCAGTGCTTTTTAATGACTGAACATTAATGTGTGAAAACAGAAACCCTGAGACTTCCTTGTTGGTCCAGTGTTAAGACTCCATGCTCCCAACGCGAGGGACATGAGTTCAGTCCTTGGTCAGGAACTAAGAACTCGCGTGCTGCAGAGTGCGACCAAAACCACTCAAAGCAAAACCAGAAGAAAGTCATCATCAGCTTATTGTCTTTCAAGTAAACAACTCTGTACTCTAGCAAGAGTGATTCCACTTGCTTCAATAATTTTTTCAGATGCAAAGATAATCATATCACACTCCTTTGCTGAGACCCCCTATTTTTTTTTTTCAGTTGCTTTAGGATGATGTCCAGCTGCGTTAGACTGTGTTCAATACCCTCTGCTGTGAGCCTTTTTCCTTATCTCCATCAGATCTCCCCATGATATTCTGCTTTCCAAGCATATTAATTTTCTTTCAACCTATGGATTTCCATGATACCTTATATGTCTGAGACTTTCCACATCTTGCTGCCTGTGATGAAACCCTTTCCTTCCCCATGCTGTGTTATGTGGCCAATTCCTTTTCCTGCATCAAGTCTTGGTTTAGACATTATTTCCTCTAGGAAGCCCTCTCGGACCATTTTGGATCAAATGAAGTGGCTCTTCAATACATTCCTTCTGCAGCTTCCATTTATCACACTGTTTGTTGTTTGACTTGTAAAATGCAAATTCTCCATTGTCTTGATCAATGTTATATTCCACACCATGTGGCATGAATCAAGTCCTCAACCCATGTGTGTTGAAAGCTTACTGAATGAAGGCACTAATGTTTATTGAGCAGCTACTATGTGCACTGTTCATCAGGCTAAGAAAGGCATCTGTCAACCGGTAAAATTCTTCCATTGGAGTGATCCTGCATACACTCCCTGGTGATGCAGGGTAAAGTTATTGCTCTGCCCCTCACATCCAGCTAACATTCCACATTGCGAGCAATGAATGAAGACAATGAAGCTAACTCTTATCTCTTACCATTGGTTGAAACCTTGTCTTTTTTTCTAAAGTTTTTTTTTTTTTTAATCTGAACTACTTTTGAAGTTTTTATTGAATTTGTTACAAAATTGCTTCTGTTTTTATGTTTTGGTTCTTTGGTTATGAGGTATGTTGGGTCTTGGCTCCTGACTAAGGATCAAACCTGCACCCCTGCATTAGAAGGCAAAGTCTTAACCACTGGACCACAGGGAAGTCCAAAACCTTGTCTTAAGTGTTTCACATGAGTTATCTTATTTATTGTTTAGTAGCTTGTGAAGTAGGTACTATTATTAACATTGTATTTTTGGAAAAAAGTTGAAGCTTTGGTAAGTCGAGTCACTACACAGTAAGTTGTGGAGCCAGGATCCAAGCTCAGGTGTTTTGAGGCTACTCTGCTGAACTAGTTTCAGTAAACTGAAATTGGGGGAATAAATTGGGCCATTATGAGGAATACAATGATAATCATGAAACCTTATCATTATAGACTTTTGGCAAATGTATCTCTTTTACTATTCTGAACCATATTCTGAGTTATATAAAGTAGATTTTACTTCGACTGCTAGTAAACTTGAAGAAAAGCTAGTCAAATGCTAAATTAATCAGCTAACAAGAAAGAATGGATTTCCAAAACCCAGTTGCTTGGACTGATTAAATTTTTTCACAGGCTCTCTGTGGCCTTGAGAATAAACCCCAAATTTCTCAACAAGGTGGTCAAAGCTCACCCCACCTTTTCTAGATATGCCTTACACTAACTTCCTGGTGATCTTACATTCAACGAAACTGGACTGTCATTAAAAAAAAAAAAATGCTTAGTGCACATTCAGAGCTTAGCCCTTAATTTACATTATGTTTTGACACTCAAGCAAAGAGAATCAGGTGGATGGTAGGTTTTTAAAAACGAGGAAGCATTGCCTGGATTAATTTAGACAAGCGAGAGTTTACAAGTTGTGATTACTCAAACGGGATAACGGTATTATTCTGATGCCCAGAATCCCAATTTTCAGAGCCTGATCATACCACATATTTCAACTTGTGATTTGTTTAGCCCGATGGTCACATCCTTTGCAAGTGACAGATGAATAGTAACTGTGGAGAAACACACAGAGTGAAAATAGCCTGTTTCTTCAGTCAATAATTGAAACACCCTAGGCTCTCAGACACATTAATAGACAACATCTGCTAAAATCAAGAGAAAAGAGTGAAAAACAGGATATAAGGCTTTGGGAATTAGAGTGAAGGGTATCCAGCATGGACTTAAGTTCCCATGACTAGGGTGACTGAGGCCAACTGACTTGGTGAGGCAAAGCAAAAACAACTGAAAAGAAATTATTGAACTGGAACAGAATTAATTTTATTCAATTTTTCAACAGTCTCTTCTAGCTGGAGAGATAATACAGAGAGACAAAATGGTTTGGAGTCAAACAGAAGAGTCAGCTAGTCTTCAGGGATTTATGTTGAATATAATTCTTTTTACTTTTCTTTTTGAAAGTAAAAGGAGAAGTGAAAAGAGACTGCATTGAAAACCGTGATGGCCTTTGCAGAGTTGTCAGTTCCGTTCAGTTGCTCGGTCGTGTCTGGTTCTTTGCGACCCCGTGGATTGCAGTACACTGGGCTTTCCTGTCCATCACCAACTCCTGGAGCTTGCTCAAACTCACGTCCATAAAATTGGCGACGCCATACAACCATCTTGTCCTCTGTCACCTCCTTTTCCTCCTGCCTTCAATCTTTCCCACCATCAGCATCTTTTCTAATGAATCAGCTCTTTGCATCAGGTGGCCAAAGCATTGGAGCTTCAGCATTAACACATTAGTCCTTCCAATAAATATTCAGGACTGATTTCCTTCAGGATTGACTGGCTGGATCTCCTTGCTGCCCAGGGAACTCTCAAGAGTCTTCTCCAGCACCACAGTTCAAAATCAATTCTTCGGGACTCAGCTTTCTTCATGGTCCAACTCTCATATCCATATATGACTACTGGAAAAACCATAGCTTTGACTGTATGGATCTTTGTTGGCAAAGTAATGTCTCTGGTTTTTAATATGCTGTCTAGGTTCTTCATAGCTTTTCTTCCAAGGAGCAAGTGTCTTTTAATTTCATGGCTGCAGTCACCATTTGCAGTGATTTTGTAGCCCAAGAAAATAAAGTCTGTCACTGTTTCCATTGTTTCCCCATCTGTTTGCCATGAAGTTATGGGACCGGATGTCATGATCTTCATTTTTTGAATACTGAATTTTAAGCCAGCTTTTTCACTTTCCTCTTTCACTTTCATCAGGAGGCTCTTTAGTTCTTCACTTTCTGCCTTAAGGGTGGTGTCATCTGCATATCTGAGATTATTGATATTTCTCCTGGCAATCTAGATTCCAGCTTGTATTTCATCCAGCTTGGCATTTTGCATGATGTATTCTGCATATAAATAAGCAGGGTGACAATATACAGCCTTGATGAACTCCTTTCCCTATTTCGAACTAGTCCATTGTTCCATGTCTTTTTCTAACTGTTGTTTCGTGACCTGCATACAGATTTCTCAGGAGGCAGGTAAGGTGGTCTGATAGTCCCATCTCTTGAAGAATTTTCCAGTGTGTTGTGATGAGTTCTAAAGAAATGAAAATCATTTAATGACATTTAAAATCTAAATTCTAAAGAAAAACATACATACGTGAAAATAAGCCACAATGTTTTAGATATTCTTCAACCAAAAGTCATTGTGGAGCCAAATTTTATTTACATTATGCAAAGACTGAGTATCCTCATGACTTTGCCCTGGCTCTAGCATGGCAAAATGGCTGATTTCTACCAGAGTGGAAGTGTATAATCCGAAGATTGATTCTATTACACAGAATAGAACTCTGGAAATATATTTTATCCATGACCATTCAAGGGTTGTTTTGTCTTTTAAAGGATATCTTTCTCAGTTCCAGAATCAAGATAATCTTATTTAGAAGAACAAGTTATGGCTTATTCAAGCAAAATTTTTCTGTAAGTGACCAGATAATAACAAGTATTTTTGGTTTTGTGGATTATATAATTTCTGTAGTAACTACTCGATTTTGCTATTGCATGGTGAATGCAGTCAGTGAATAAGCATCCCCATTTTCCAATAAAATTTTATAAATATAGGCAGTGAGTCAGACGCAAGAGTCATAGATTTTGATCTCTGAATTAAGCTAAACATTGCCTAAGATTTGATGGGGATTCCCTAGTGACTCAGATGGTAAAGAATCTTCCTGCAATGCAGGAGATCTGGGTTTGATCTCTGGATTAGGAAGGTCTCCTAGAGAAGAGAATGGCTATCCATTCCAGTATTCTTGCCTGGAGAATTACATGGACAGAGAAGACTGGTGGGTTATAGTCCAGGGGGTCTCAAAGAGTCAGACATGACTGAGCAAATTTTTTTTTTTGGTTGTGAACTAGTTTCAATAATAACTTCAGTATTCCAGTTGAATGTATCAGTTTTAAGTGACTGCATATCATAAAGTGGTCAAAGTGCTTTCTGATTATAAATAATGGAAATTATAAAACGTTATTAGAGGTCGTTGGCTGTTTTTCCCTTTGACTTTTAAACAAATGCCAAAACCTCACTCTAATGTCTTCATGTTGAATGGAATCCAGTGTGAGGCAGACTGCTCTTGGACACCATTCAAGAGGACTTAGGATCTCAAGGGCTAACAAGACCTCATTATAAGGTAGTGTTACTTATGGGGCATGAATCTCAAGGGTGTTTTTTGAACAGCAATGGTCCTAAAGTAGAGGGCTATTTTCTCACAGGGATAAACACATTATTTTTTCTTTCAAATGTCTTGGAGTAGAAAAAGAAATAGAGTCTTGTATTTTCATGTCTGTTTCCAGCCTGTAATGCTTGGATTCCACACTCACAAGCAATAGAGTACTTCCCTGTCTGTAGCCGAGTGATCACCTCTTATTTTTATTTTACCTCAAGGGATAGGCTTAACCCTGTCTGTTGCCCTCCTCAACTCCTGCAAAGGAGCTGGGCCTCCAGATGCTTTTAGATCAGGAACTCATAAAGTCACCCCTGGTGAGTTTCCTGAGCAGGTGCACTTACCTTGGATTGCCTGCTGCCACAGAGCCTCTTTTAAAGTCAAAGGCAGCTTTCCCTAGGGAAGAGCAGAGTTTTGAAAGCCCTGGAAGGAGGGAGGGTTTTCTTTTTCTCTCTCTCTTTCATTCCCCATCTTCTCTCATGACCCTCAAGGGCCCAAGAGCATATGATCATTCTGCACCACTAATCACTTTTTCATTTCCAGTGAAGAAACTGTTACATATAAAAAAAGAGTATAGCAGCAGGTCATTTGTTTTGCAGCTTGGGCACTACTGTAAGAGTGGTCAAAGTCTTTATTAATATTTCAGCTTGTCATTTGAACTGTACTTTCTCAGTTCCTTTGCAGTGAATGTTCTGGAATGGATGCTACATTAATCAGTCCTTTCGAATACAAATCTGTACGTTGGCTGTGGCTCCCTCAAGGTTTCCCAACAGGAAGGTCCTGTATGTCTTTCTTGCCCATGGCTCCCTCACCGCAGGTGAGCACTGACACATCTGCATAGCATCATTTACTATATAGCATCCATCCAGGCTCCCACTCATTCTACCGGGCTCCACAGCCTATGGTCAATGTTCCTTTGTAAGTGATAACAGCCATGAGGAATGCTGCCCCTGCTAACCACTCTGACTAGGACACACTCATTTTTCACAGTTTAGTTTTATGGTGAAGCACTCAAATCATGAAACAATAGGATGAGATGATAATCTCTAGCACTAAAATTCACTTTTATCTAATTCCATTGGATTCAACTCAATCAATATTACAGAATATATGATGTGAATATTTATAAAATCCTGGGACTGGGGGGGGGTTCAAGATTGGGAACTCATGTACACCTGAGATGAAAAAATAAAAAATTTAAAATTAAAAAAAAAAAAATCCTGGGACACAAAAGTGTGAAAGTGTTAGTTGCTCAGTTGTGTCTGACTCTTTGATTCCATGCACTGCAGTCAACTAGGCTCCCCTGTCCATGGAATCCTCCAGGCAAGAATACTGGAGTGGGTGGCCATTTCCTTCTCCAGGGGATACTGCATGGAAGGCAGATTTTTTTTTTTTTTGCTATCTGAACCACTAACTAGGGACATAAAGATGAACCATAATTCCCAAAGTAACCATATTTCCCCTGGAGACCCTTATGATTGCATTTTCTTAGACAATCTTTTCCTTTTCCCTTTTTACCCTCACCACTTTGGCTCTACTGATCCTTGATAGAAGGAGAGACTCAGATATATAGGGAAAAGGTAACGGAAAAGCTCATGAATGTTCATCACTTCTTGTCTGACGATCCATAGAAGTTTCTATGAAGACCCATAGAAATTTCATCTGTGAACATCTCTCTGCTCTTCAGTGGAAAATGTCTATCCTCTAATTTGCCCATGTGTGAGTTACTCAGTCATTGGCTTCCCAAACTGAAGGCCATGCCACTGTGCAGGATTTTGGCCAATACTTTGAGTTCCCAATTTGGTTCTGATGGGTTACAGGAATGCCCTTTGGGCCTAAGAGTAATCTAGACCACCTGGAAGGCAGTCATTTCTGCGAAAGGGTGACAAAAAATTAGGATTTCAGGGTTCTGGGTCCCTATCAGTAGAAGAAAGGGCTGACCCTTCTCTCCTATGGGCTGCAGGGTGGTGATCCCTAAACACAATAACAGGATCATGGCAAAACAGACATTTTTCAGAAACTCAGCATCAGAGCTAGGGAGTGGGGTAACCTAGGGAGATTTCCAATTTTGCTGGAAAAAGAATTTCCTTAGTTGAAAGTTTGGGTAAGAGCAACATCACGGGTTATCCCTGATTACTAAATCTTGCTCTTATGCATGAAAAGTAAAATTTGCATCATTTTCTTCTCATCTCGGTAGTATTTGATGTCGTAGTAGGTGAGTGGAGGAAAAGCTGCTTTTATCACAGGGCAGCACTGTAGCAGAAACTTGTGGAATACTAATACTCTACTTCCTGTAGACACCAGCTATAGAATATTAAAGGCCCAGACTACAAGAGGACAGAAGGAATAAGTGAAAATGAAGATTGAGCTATGATTCTTTGTAATATATTTATCACTTCAGTGTCTCTCTGTGTTCCTTCTATCTTTATTTATGTCTCCTTTTCTTTCTCTTTACTTCTTTGCACAAAACTCTCTTTCTTTGTAGGTATCTGTTGTTTTTATGTCGCCTTTCTTTTTGTATAAACTTTTAATTGTGGAATAATTTTATATTTGCACAGAAATTGAAAAGATAGTAGGGAATTTCTAAATGTCCTATAACCCGCCTCCCCTAATTTTCACATCTTTACATAATCATGGTTCAGTTCACTTCAGTTCCATTCAGTCACTCAGTCATGTCCAGCTCTTTGTGACCGCTCGGNGACAAAAAATTAGGATTTCAGGGTTCTGGGTCCCTATCAGTAGAAGAAAGGGCTGACCCTTCTCTCCTATGGGCTGCAGGGTGGTGATCCCTAAACACAATAACAGGATCATGGCAAAACAGACATTTTTCAGAAACTCAGCATCAGAGCTAGGGAGTGGGGTAACCTAGGGAGATTTCCAATTTTGCTGGAAAAAGAATTTCCTTAGTTGAAAGTTTGGGTAAGAGCAACATCACGGGTTATCCCTGATTACTAAATCTTGCTCTTATGCATGAAAAGTAAAATTTGCATCATTTTCTTCTCATCTCGGTAGTATTTGATGTCGTAGTAGGTGAGTGGAGGAAAAGCTGCTTTTATCACAGGGCAGCACTGTAGCAGAAACTTGTGGAATACTAATACTCTACTTCCTGTAGACACCAGCTATAGAATATTAAAGGCCCAGACTACAAGAGGACAGAAGGAATAAGTGAAAATGAAGATTGAGCTATGATTCTTTGTAATATATTTATCACTTCAGTGTCTCTCTGTGTTCCTTCTATCTTTATTTATGTCTCCTTTTCTTTCTCTTTACTTCTTTGCACAAAACTCTCTTTCTTTGTAGGTATCTGTTGTTTTTATGTCGCCTTTCTTTTTGTATAAACTTTTAATTGTGGAATAATTTTATATTTGCACAGAAATTGAAAAGATAGTAGGGAATTTCTAAATGTCCTATAACCCGCCTCCCCTAATTTTCACATCTTTACATAATCATGGTTCAGTTCACTTCAGTTCCATTCAGTCACTCAGTCATGTCCAGCTCTTTGTGACCGCTCGGACTGCAGCATACCAGGCCTCCCTGTCCATCACCAACTCCTGGAGTTTATTCAAACTCATGTCCATTGAGTCAGTGATACCATCCAACCATCTCATCCTCTGTCGTCCCCTTCTTCTCCCGCCTTCAGTCTTTTCCAGCACCAGGGTCTTTTCCAGCAAGTCAGTTCTTTGAATCAGGTGACCAAAGTACTGGAGTTTCAGCTTCACATCAGTCCTTCCAATGAATATTCAGGACTGATTTTCTTTAGGATGGACTGGTTGGATCTCCTTGCAGTCTAAGGGAGTCTCAAGAGTCTTCTTCAACACCACAGTTCAAAATGGTACATTTGTCAAAACTGAGAAATTAGAGACTTCCTGGGCTTCCCCTGTGGCTCAGCTGGTAAGGAATCTGCCTGCAATGAGGGAGACCTGGGTTCAATTCCTGAGTTGGGAAGATCCCCTGGAGAAGGCAAAGGCTGCCCACTTCAGTATTCTGGCCTAGAGAATTCCATGGACTATGTAGTCCATGGGGTCGCAAAGAGTTGGACGCGACTGAGTGACTTCCACTTTCACTGTCACTGGTGGTCCAGTGGTTAAGGCTTTGCCTTCCAATGCAAGGGGTGTGGTCTTGATCTCTTGTCAGGGAGCTAAGAGCTCCATCCCTCGCAGCCAAAAAACCAAAACAGAGCAGAAGCAATATTGTAACAAATTCAATAAAGACTTTTAAAAAATGGTCCACATTAAAAAAGAACAACAAGAAAACAAAACCTAAAATTAACCATTACTATTAGTTGCAGAATTTATTCAGATTTTACCAGTTTTTCCACTAATCTGTTTATTTCCAGGATCAAATACAGGATATTGTGTTGGATGTATTATCCTTCTCATTTTATCTGCATTTTCAGGTCTTTTTGCCTTTTTCCCCACTTGAGAGCGCAAGCAGTGCTTTCTGATTGTTGAACATGCAGTCTGTCTCCCTATACAAAGAATTCACTGTATTTATCACATCTCTTCTTAAGGCATATACCTAAAGCAGCAAGGATTTTTTTTTTTTTTTTCCCCAAAATTAATTCCCTCTAATGGGGTTTCCCATTTGGAGAAGGAAATGGCAACCCACTCCAGTATTCTTGCCTGGAGAATCCCAGGGATGGGGGAGCCTGGTGGGCTGCTGTCTATGGGGTCGCACAGGGTTGGACATGACTGAAGTGACTTAGCAGCAGCAGCAATGGGGTTTCCCAGGTGGCACTAGTGGTAAAGAACTTGTCTGCCAGTGCAGGAGATGTAAGAGACATGGGTTTGATCCCTGAGTTGAGAAGATCCCCTGGAGGAGGGCACCACAACCCACTCTAGTATTTTTGCCTGGAGAATCCTATGGACAGAGGAGCCTGCCGGGCTACAGTCCATGGGGTCACAAAAAGTCAGACACGGCTGAAGTGACTTAGCACACATGCACGTAGGCAATAGCTCCTAATAACTCTCATATTTTTCCATTTGTAGGAAGTATGTATTTTTTTTTCCTCTTGCATACCTTGCTTTCCATTCTGTTTCAAACCCAGTGAAAATCAAAATTAAGATACTACATTTTCTACTAAGAAAAGCAGTCACATGGAAAAATAAGCTCTGCTCCAGTGGTGCTACAGCCCTGGAATATTTAAAGATGTGCTGTGTTGGACAGTAAAAAGTGCAAATGATTGGTTAATATTGCTTAACAAATATTTATTATGTCCTTGCAGTGCACAGAGAGCTCAGGAAAGCCGCTATCACTGATTTGTAAATGCCAAAGCTGGAAGGAACCATAGAGAGACCTACTCTACCCCAATTCTTTTTATGGAACTGAAAACTGGGGCCAGGGAAAGAATGGTCTTGACCAAGTTCCAATGGAGAGTAAAAACTAGAATCCACTTTTTTGCTCCTCTGGGTCCAGTGTTTCTTAAGTCACTTTTGGCAAGCAAAGCCCTATGACACAATGCTAGGGGATAAGTAGTTGACAGGTTAATTAAGTCATTTAAAACAGAGGGTCATTAAAAGTGATGGTATGTATATTTTAACATTAACATTTTATTTTATCATGAAAACATATAAGTGAACACATAATGAATGACTTAAAAACAGTCACGACCAAGGATAATTTATTTTTTCTGAGCAGGAGTCCAGGGATTAGAGCTTGTGTTGTCTTCTTTAGATTAGCCAAGATTTCCAGTTGGATCACTGTGTAAAAACACTAAAACTAAACACTAAAACACTAAACACTAAAAGGCACACTTTAAAAAAAGATGTCAAAACAAATTCAACGGGTATAAAACTTTCATATTGAAAAACAAGATAAGCCACCTACAAACTAAAAGTGACCAGCTGACTGTGGGTATCCGTCAGCATGCTTTACAAGAGAGTGTAGGTCCACCTGGGAAGTCACTTAGATGTAAAATTAGCTAAAAGATGTGTTGAGATTTCCAAATTTTGTCCCATCATCTGCATGAAGCCTTTTCCAGCTACCCTAGTCCACAGTTGTCCTTGCTGCTCTGATTTCTTCTACACTTACTGACTCTGTCACATTGTTGTCTAACAAAGGCTGTCTCACTCTATTTTAATTTTTTCTATTGAAGTTGGGTTGATTTAAATGTTGTGCTAATTTCTGCTATGCAGCAAAATGTTTCAACTATACACAGATAATATTGATACATTAGGCTTCCTTAGGACTCCAAGGAGATCCAACCAGTCCATTCTGAAGGAGATCGGCCCTGGGATTTCTTTGGAAGGAATGATGCTCAAGCTGAAACTCCAGTACTTTGGCCACCTCATGCGAAGAGTTGACTCATTGGAAAAGACTCTGATGCTGGGAGGGATTGGGGGCAGGAGGAGAAGGGGACGACAGAGGATGAGAAAGCGTCGGACACGACTGAGCGACTGAACTGAACTGAGTGGCTCAGTGGTGAAGAATCCACCTGTGATTCAGAAGATTCGTTTGATCCTTGGGTCATGAAGATTTCCTGGAGGAGGGCATAGCAACCCACTCCAGTATTTTTGACTGGAGAATTCCACGGCCAGAGGAGCCTGGCGGGCTATAGTCCAGGGGTCATAAAGAGTTGGACACGACTAAAGCTACTGAGCACATACGCATGCATATTGCTACATTCTTTAAAAAAATTTTTTTTGTTTTAGTTTATACATTCTACTTCTTTAATATAAATATGCCTCATTTTGACCTAAAATCTTTTAGTGACTTGAAGCAAATAAGACTTACACTTTTATTGTGTATCTTCTTAGCTTTTAGCTGAGAGCTGGGCAGGTGAGGGTGGGGAGAGGTCACTGAAAATGTCCTTATTGAGTTAAGCTAATTGCATGATGGTAGATTTTGAGATCACCTGAGAGCTCATGTGTCTATTTGAGTCACTGTGGAAAGAGTTACATGGGTGCTCTTTGAAGTGCTTACCCCATGATGGGCACATGAGAGAATAAACTAGATAGAACACAGACATACCAGAGTGCAAGTAGGTACCCCATCAGCAAGGAAATCAAGAGCTACTCAAGAATGTGTTCTCATATACCTGGAGAAGGTTGTGGACTTAACTCAGGGGCTTTGAGTCTAGGAAGAGGAACTCCCCGACAGGGAAGGTTCCTAAGTACTAGAACTGATTACCAAGGAAAGTTCAGGGAGTTTTTTCCCACAGGACTTTCTAGCAGGATGGATTCATCTCTGTCTGGCATTATGGGGCCATGAGGCCCCAGTTCTGCATTTTAGCTATAGCAGTTCTTTGTTTCAATCATCCAAGACAAATGCACAGCTCTTGTCTTATGGAAGATCTGCAGGAAGACAGGCTCTATAACTTCCCAGCAGAGAACACGTCAATGCTTTTATCAACTCAAGCATTGAAAAGAACTTCTTTTGTACAATGGCAAATTCTCTGGCTATAAGTTAAGTATATTTCCTTTTGTTGGTTCTCTGTGGATGTGGAGTATTTTTATTTATTTAATCGTCTATTGCCTTTAGGAAAAAAATCTTCATGGACTGAAGGACTATGTTCAAGTCATTCTCTCTCTTCTGTAGGTAAAGCATCTCTGTTCCATTTAGCTTCCCCTTGTAGGAACTCTTTCTCATCCCTTTAATCAGGCTGACTGCTCTTCTTTTGCCAAAACAGGATGTGAAAGGCTTATTCACGCTGGGGCAGGAGGAGTTTCTGCTGATATAAGGGTTGTACATGTGACACGCAGCCATCTGACTGCAGAGACAGCACACACTCTTGGACCACGCCGAGTATGGTGGGGGCTAAGACAAAGGAGAGATGGATGGAGCAGGTTACAACACTTAGGAGATGTCTTACCAAAGACTGTTTAAAAGACTTTAAAAGATGCTATTCTGTAGACTTAAGTACAGTGTTTCTTAAAAATAGATCAAATGATTTAAATATGATACTATTTCTCCACTTTGTAAAAGCTCAGACTTTCCTCTTGGGTATAAAATGTTCCCAACACTGAGCATGGTATCATAAAAATATAGTTTGCAAAAAAAAAAAAAAATGTGCTGACATTGTAAAAATTAATAGTTTTCTTGGAAGTGGAGTCTTTTGAATACTCATGGTGGTAAACTGAACAGAAAAACTGGCTTTTTTTCTTTTTCTCTTGTAAAGTTAGTTGACTTTCTTGTCTTAGTTTTCCCAAATGAAATAGCTTGGATGGAGCACACAGTCAGTGCTAGCCTCCAGGCGCTGTCTTAGTTTGTCATTCAAAGACCCAGACTTGTACTCTGGAACTCTTTAGGTCACAACTGTTAATGACTGTGTGGAAATAAAAAACTGACAAAAATACTCAACCTTTAGGAGAGTTACCTAGAAAGAGTTTATCTTATTTTCCTATGTTCTTAAATGTCATAAGAAATCATGGCTGTTCTTTTCTTCCATCAGTGTACACATTTGCCACATCTTGTTACTCAATTAAATAATTATAAAAAATCCCTAAAAGAGAAAAGGAACTGATTCTTAGATATTTTAAAAAGGTCTTGGTGAATGTGCCAATGTAAAAGGCTACTGATTACAAATGATGAGATATGTCAGGTTTGGACATGGATATCCTGTGGTTGTTTAGTCTTGAGGAAGGTAACCTCTCCAGGGTTGGGCATCTCTTTTTAGAAGACTGAGAAAACAAGAACAAGTCAAAAAGTTGATGTGAATGCCAGTGCCATTTTTGAAGTTGAAAACTTTTTATTGGAGTTTTTCAAACCAGTTATTAGTATTTATAAATTTCTAAACCAGCTGAGGTATTGAAGGAAAGGAGTTGGTGGGGAAAAACATAGAATCGCAGATCTATTAGAACGGTTTGGGGTATCAGGTATTCCAGGCACATGACATCTGGTCCTACCATTTCATGCATGGCATACAGTCCCATCACTTCATGGCAGATAGATGGGGAAACAATGGAAACAGTGAGAGACTTTATTTTTTGGGCCCCCAAATCACTGTAGATGGTGACTGCAGCCATGAAATTGAAAGACGCTTGCTCCTTGGAAGAAAAACTATGACAAACCTGAGCACTGAGCACTGAGTGAAGTTGCTCAGTCATGTCCGACTCTTGGGACTCCGTGGACTGTAGGACGTCAGGCTCTTCCATCTGTGGGATTTTCCAGACAAGAATACTGGAGTGGGTTTCCATTTCCTTCTCCATGACAAACCTAGGCAGCATATTAAAAATCAGAGACATTACTTTACTGACAAAAGTCCATCTAGTCAAAGTTATGGTTTTTCCAGTAGTCATGTATGGATGTGAGAGTTGGACTATAAAGAAAAATGAATGCTGAAGAATTGATGCTTGTGAATTGTGGTGTTAGAGAAGACTCTTGAGAGCCTGTTGGACTGGAAGGAGATCCAACCAATCAATCCTAAAGGAAATCAGTCTGAATATTCATTGGAAAGACTGATGCTGAAGCTGAAACTCCAATACTTTGGCCACCTGATTCGAAGAACTGACTTGCTGGTAAAGACCTTGATCCTGGGAAAGATTGAAGGAAAGAGGAGAAAGGGATGACAGAGGAGGAGATGGTTGGATGGCATCACGGACTTGAACATGAGTTTGAGAAAGCTCTGGGAGTTGACGATGAACAGGGAAACCTGGCGTGCTGTGGTCCATAGGATTGCAAAGAGCTGGATACAACTAAGTGACTTAACTGAACTGAAACAACCACAAAGACATTGTCTACTCAGTAGTGTACATTAACCATCTCATTTTCTATCATCCCCTTCTCCTGCCTTCAATCTTTCCCAGCATTACGGTCTTTTCCAGTGAGTCAGTATTCGGATCAGGTGGCCAAAGTATTGGAGTTTCAGCTTCAGCATCAGTCCTTGCAATGAATACTCAGGACTGATCTCCTTTAGGATTGACTGGTTGGATCACCTTGCAGTCCAAGGGACTCTCAAGCATCTTCTCCAACACCACAGTTCAAAAGCATCAATTCTTCAGCGCCCAGTTTTCTTTATAGTCCAACTCTCACATCCATACCTGACTACTGGAAAAACCAGAGCTTTGACTATATAGAACTTTGTTGGCAAAGTAATGTCTCTGTTTTTGAATATGCTGTCTAGGTTTATCATAGCTTTTCTTCCAAGGAGTAGGCATCTTTTAATTTCATGGCTGCAGTCACCATTGACAGTGATTTTGGAGCTCCAAAAAATAAAGTGTGTCACTCTTTCCACTGTTTCCCCATCTATTTGCCCTGAAGTTATGGGATCAGATGCCATGATCATAGTTTTCTGAATGTTGAGTTTTAAGCCAACTTTTTCACTCTCCTCTTTAACTTTCATCAAGAGGCTCTTTAGTTCTTCTTCACTTTCTGCCATAAGGGTGGTGTCATCTGCATATCTGAGGTTATTGATATTTCTCCCAGCAATCTTGATTCCAGCTTGTGCTTCCTCCAGCCCAGAGTTTCTCATGATGTACTCTGAATATAAGTTAAATAAGCAGGGCGTCAATATACAGCCTTGATGTACTTACTCCTTTCCTGATTTGGAACCAGTATGTTGTTCCACATCTGATTCTAACTTCTGCTTCTTGACCTTCATACAGATTTCTCAGGAGGCAAGTCAGGTGGTCTGGTATTCCCATCTCTTGAAGAATTTTCCACAGTTTGTTGTGATCCACACAGTCAAAGGCTTTGGCATAGTCAATAAAGCAGAAGTAGATGTTTTTCTGTAATTCTTTTGCTTTTTTGATGATTGTGGTTGTTTACCTGTCATCTACTTTGTTTGAAGAGTGGTCTTATCCCCTCAAAGTTTTCTCATCTGCAGGCTAAATCATCCCAATTTCTATGCTATCAAGCAGTTTGGATTCTTTTCCATCTAGATTTTTCTCACCTGGAAACCATTTTAATTTGCTGAGTTTCCTTTTATTTTTTAACACTTTTATTGGAGTAATGTTGCTTTACAATGTTTTGTTAATTTCTGCTGTACAGCAAGGTGAATCAAACACATGTATATATGCTGCTGCTGCTGCTGCTGCTGCTAAATCGCTGCAGTCGTGTTCGACTCTGTGCGACCCCAAAGATGGCAGCCCACTAGGCTCCCCTGTCCCTGGGATTCTCCAGGCAAGAACACTGGAGTGGGCTGCCACGTCCTTCTCCAATGCATGAAAGTGAAAAGTGAAAGTGAAGTCGCTCAGTCATGTCCGACTCTTCGCGACCCCATGGACTGCAGCCCACCAGGCTCCTCCGTCCTTGGAGTTTCCAGGTAAGAGTACTGAGTGAGATGCCATTGCCTTCTCCTCCATGTATACATGCATCGTCTCTTTTGTTTAGATTTCCTTCCTATTTAGGTCATGCTGGATTCCTTTTAAACTGTAACATTTAAAATGGTACCCTTTGCTGTGCATTTGTATAATCTAAATATAGTTTTTTTTGTGGTTTTTTTTTTTTTTTTTACCAAAGCAGAATATTTTAATTTTTCTTTGTAAGTTGTGTTATTAACTCAGGGCTGATGTATGATGGGCAAGAACATTACCTGATGGCTGATATCAGTTTCTAGTAACATCTGTGAAAAATCAACCCATCTGCCTGAGCAAGTATTGTCTTTTCTTTGTGGGGCTAGAAAAACTATTGGGATATAATAGGAGTCTACTAAAATTCATGACCTTGAAACTTTGAAGGGAATTGGAACTTTTTCTTCATGATGGAGTCCTTGGCCAATTGGCAAATACAATTTCCTTTTTTAATGAGGAAAATGGATTAAAAATCTTTCTGAAAAAGATTCAGAAAATCTTTGTGGACAGTAAATTGCTCCTGGAAAACAATATTTTGATGATTATAGCGTAAATGAATCAGGATCACATGGGTTACATTTCTGCTCAAGTACACATGGTTTAAGTGTGAATGGAAAAATGGTTACATCTTGTAAGTTTCATAGTTTTCTCTCTTTCTGAGTCTTCGAGCTTCTCCACTTACATCTGGGAAGGACAAGGGAGAGTCTGAGAGCTTCACAAAACCTCAACCACACCTGGCTTTCTTCTTGCCACCATTGAAGGCTTTATGGATGAAATTTTATGACATAAATAAATGTAGCTGTGGAAAACTAATAAACATTCCCAGTTTCACCAGGTGGGTCTGATGTCAAAAGAGCACAGCCTGGGGTTTTCTTGATTTCTTTCTTGTTTCTCTGTTTGTCCAGCTTTTCCAGGATATTTTTTTAATCTCTCTGTCCTCACATACTCCCAAGGATAATTAAATCAACTCTGCTATTTCTTTGAATAACTTTTAACTCTAGAAAAGTACTTTCTTAGTTGATAAGGAGGCAGAAGAAACTCATTAACTATTTTTTTTACTTTCATTCAAATTTATTTATTAATTTTTTTAAAGAGGAACTTTTTTTTNAGTGTTGCAATGAACACTGGGGTACATGTGTCTCTTTCAGTTCTGGTTTCCTCTGTGTGTATGCCCAGAAGTGGGATAACTTTAATGATCGTATTTGTACCTGGGACGAGAGGTGGGTAGCAGACAGACCTAGGTGCAGACTCTCTCACTCTGTGTCTCCTCCTAATCTTCAGAGCTGAGTTGTAAGACTTCTGTATATGTATCTATGTGTCAGACCAACCTACCCTGTCTTCTCAGGGGCCCTCAATAATTCATTATTATAATATCTGGTCCCACTCAAATTTTAGCAATAGATCCCCCAGTTACTGTTGTTGTTCGGTCACTAAGTCATGTCCAATTATTTGCGACCCCATGGACTGCAGCACACCAGGCTTCCCTATCCTTCACTATCTCCCAGAGTTTGCTCAGATTCATGTCCCTTGAGTGGGTGATGCTATCTGACCATCTCATCCTCTGCCACTCTCTACTCCTTTGGCCTTCAATCTTCCCCAGAATCAGGGTCTTTTCCAACGAGTCAGCTCTTCACATCAGGTGCTTAAGCATCAGTCCTATCAATGAATATTATGGTTGATTTCCTTTAGGATTGCCTGGTTTGATCTCCTTGCAGTCCAATGGACTCTCAAGAGTCTTCTCCAGCACCATAATTCAAAGTCATCAGTTCTTCAGTGATCAGCTTTCTTTATGGTTCAACTCTCACATCCATACATGATTACTGGAAAAACCATAGCTTTGAATGTATTGGGTCCCTATTTTGTTTCTAAATCCCAGTATGGCTGAGTGTCTATCTTCTAGTCAACTCTGTAGTGAACAAGTTTGCCTACTCATCCCCATTATTTTTAAATGTCAAGATTTCGGCATTATGACCTTAATCCCTTTAGCTGTATCTGATAGCTCATACCCAGGCCTGGATGTATTGGTTCTGACCCAGGGTCCCTATGCTTGGGTCTCCCAGATGCTGTCCCCAGTGCACATGACATGAAATTGTTGCCTGCCACTTATAAACCCTGAGCCCTCCCCACAAATTTCTTGCTCCATTCATTTGATTCACTTCCTTTTCTTCTTATTCATTTCCTTGTTCATTCAATGCATATCAGTAGCATATTAGGTTACTCCGATGGTACTGGTTTTGTGTGAACAAAATGGGATTCATCCTGGTGAAAAAGAGAGTGGAGGCCAAGCATTGTAGGCAAAGGGAAGAACACTTACTCTGGATTCTGGATGTAACACTATGGAAAGAGCAGGTTGAGCTCTTGCCCCTGTGAGCTTACGCTGGAGTTGCTGGATAATGATTTTTACTTGAGGGTTTAGAAACTATAAGTTCCCATATTCTTTCCCTGGAAATTCTGAGTTGGTAGGTATGAACTAGGACTTGGAATCTGCATTTTTAACAAGCATTCTGGGTAATTCGCACCATCACCAAGTTTGCCAGCTTGGGACATGTGAAGGCTCTAAGGTGGGATTTTTTTGGAAACTGAGCAGTTCCATCCGACTGGATTGTGGTGTGTTGGGTGTGGGATAGGAGTTGGTGAGAGATGAGTTTGAAAATAAGTGGAAGTCAGATTTTGAGAGACCTTGGGTGCCAGCTTAGGAACCTAGACTTTGTTTAAAGACTGTGGAAGGCAGTGAAGGCTCTTTTAGAGGGTCATGATGTGACCATTTTTACAAATTCACTTTTTGACATTTGGATAGTCAGGTGAGGGGAGGGGGTGGGGGAAGATGGAATCAGAAGATAGACCAAGATGATGTCCATGGTTGTTGAGCTTTGTATAAAAGTTTGGGAGGGAGATAGAATTTGAAGTCATTTTGACACATGTGGTAATTGAATAAGCTGGTCCATTGGATCTTTTCAATTTCTTTTTTTCCAATATATATATTGATCTCTTGGTTTTTCAGCTATCTATATGTGATTTTTTGTTTCCTACAACCTACCTGTGACCTTGCTCCTCTGTTCAGGTCCCCAGATCCTGTCCAACTTTTTGGGTCTGCTTAAGCATCTCCTCCCAGCTTCCCTAACTTAGCTAGTTTAACTAGGACCTCGATCCTCAATAGGCATGCCTGGAGGGGTGAGCAGGATGCTCTCTTTAAATCTCCTCCCATCTGCCATGTTGGTGCTTGACTGGGAGGGGGAGTAGAATCCTTTCTTCCTCCTCTAAAACTCTATGGTTTCCTACAGAAAAATGGAATTAGGCTCCCATCACAGTTAGAAGCTTCACTTATCTCTGCATGGTTAGCAACTGTAAGAATCTGGATGAGGATATTCTTTTTTGTTGTTGTTTTTCAGTCACTCAGTCGTGTCTGCCTCTGCGACCCCATGGACTACAGTGTGCCAGGCTCTCCTGGCCTTCACTGTCTCCCGGAGTTTGCTCAAACTCATGTCCATTGAGTTGATGATGTCATTCAACCATCTCATCCTCTACCTACCCCTTATACTTCCCTCAATCTTTCTCAACATCCGGGTCTTTTCCAATGAGTTGGCTCTTCGCGTCGAATGGCTGAGCATTGGAGCTTCAGCTTTAGCATCAGTCCTTGGGTTTTGGATTTAGGATAAGAACAAGTAATTAAGGGGAAAGACTATTTCCCTGTTCCATCACTTTCCTGTGCGTTTATCTGTAAAGTCAGATTTTGGTTTTGGAAACACAATTTCTATTGAGCTAGTGTTGGTTTTTAATAATACTAATAAGTACTAGAGCATGGGAAAAGCAGTTCTCCATAGGATGCAAGCAGCAAATGATATTATTCTTATTTTTTCTTACTGTCCCTTTAAACCAGGTCTGCAGTTTAGTTTTCCCTTCTTTTTGGTTGAAATCTTGACCAGGTCCCAGAAAACTTTTCAGGCACTTTTAAATAACAAAAAAGTCTACTAGCCACTTTCAGCCCCAAGACACACAACTAAAATTTGCTGTCCAGTTTTATAGTCAACATGGAAATACCAAAATATAGTCTTGCTTTAGTTTGGAAAGCCTTTAGGGTGAGGAGAAGTTTATGGTAGATTTCTTCTACCAGATTAACTTGCATTCTTTCAGGGCACAAAGAGCAAGCTCTCTGTGTGGTCTCCTTAGGGCCCCTTGGTATAGGATTGAGAAGCAGGACAAATGATCTTACTCTGCCCCACCTACCATAAAAACACTTTTGAGAGTGTTTCTTCTTTCAAGCTTTTTATACCCTTGAGGTGGATGAGGAACTAAGGCTGAACTAGCCAGTTTCAAAACATAGGCAGGCTGATCGCTTACCGTGTGATGTGGAAGCTTTTGGCATATGTTGCTTTGTCCTTGGTTTTTCTGCCTTGGCAAAAGCCAAGTGAGAAAGAGTCACATTGAATATTCCATTAGTGGGTTAATTTTGGCCAGTGCAAAATACTTTAAAGTGTTTTCACATCTATTAATTTCATTTGTTTTGTAGCAATTCCATGAAATAAGCAGGACAAAAAAAAAGTGACACCCAGATACGTTACTGGTGTATATGAACCCAGAAAGATATTAATGGTTGAAGTCTGGATCAAAACCCAAATCTTGCAGCTTTAGACTGGTTTAAGACTTGGCTCAGTGGAGTGGAAATACGATGCTTTAAAATGGGCCAGAATCCAGTTTATTACTATGTTGTGAATTTTACATAAATTTCTTAACCTTTCTGACCCTTAATCTCCTAATAGAAAATAAAGTTAATACCATTTATAGCCATGATTTTGGTGAATTGATGCTGAGGGTCTTGCTATAATGCAAGTTTGAATGGCATCTGAAATTCTGAATTTCTAATAGGCTCCCAGATGCTTCTGCTGCTGCTGCTGCTGCTGGTTTAAAGGCCAGCCATTAGTGGCAAGGGCCTAATGGACGTCATGCATTTGGCACACAGTAGACAGTAGACATTCAATAAAAGGCTTCCCTGGTGGCTCAGACAATAATGAATCTGCCTGCAATGCAGGAGATCCAGATTCAGAAAGATCCCCTGGAGAAGCAGATGGCTACCCACTCTAGTATTCTTGCCTGGAGAATCCTATGGACAAAGGAGCCTAGTGGGGTACAGTCCATGGGGCTGTGGAGTCAGATACAATTGAGTGACTAACACTTACTTTTACTATTAGGATAATCAGGCTTTCCAGGTGGTACTAGTAGTAAAGAACCTACTTGTCAGTGCAGGAGACATAAGAGACAAGAGTTCAGTCCCTGGGTCAGGTTCAAACCCTGGGTTGGGAAGATATCCACAGAAGATTCCCTGGAGGAGGGCATGACAACCCACTCCAGTATTCTTAACTGGAGAATCCCATAGACAGAGGGGCCTGGTGGCTATAGTCCATGGGGTCACAAAGAGTCAGACACAACTGAGCTTTTCCCTTCATTCAATCAATAGCAGTTTCCTTCTCCTTCTTGAATAGTCCATCTACTCTGCTCTCCATTTGATTTTAGGATCCACTGTAAATTTCCTTGTTATTTTGTACAGAGTCAGAGATAACATGTAATATACTTTAAAAAGATACCCACACACAACTCCCCATATAATCCTCTTTGAATGCAGTTGAGGGCAGAATGTATTGGGTTGGCCAAAAAATTCAACCCAATACTAGTGAATGGCTCTTGGTAAATGGTACCAGCAGCAGCACGGTTAGAAAAATTACCCAGATCAGAGGGCATCCCTGATTTCTGGTTTCCAAATTAATTACTTTATCTTCATGGAACTAACAAATAAGCAGAGGGCTTGCCAAAAAAGGTGTGAAAGGTGTGTGTGTGTGGTCTGTTTGTTTGTTTGTTTTTGAGAGTCATTTTAAAGAGAGGAGATGGCTCATTACCACTCCATGTGATGGCCTAAAGCCATAATCCAGCTATAGTTTGGACTGTAATTTTTCCATTATAATCTACTGAGGTGGGAGGGACAAAAATATTTTCAAACTCCAATCTTAACTTCCACTCCTGAACACATCTGTTTGAGTTTGGGTGTGGCAGCTACTGGCATGCATTTAAGTTCATTAATCTTTAAGAAGGCATAAAGAAATCGTGGGAAAAACTTCCTTGCCAACAAAGGGCTGCAAATTATGCCTACAATATTTGGTGCCCTGGTGTGATAATCAAACACTATCTTATATTGTCACCAGTTGCACACGTAACCCTAATCTGGGAAGGGAGGTGTTTTTTTTTATTTTTTATTTTTAACAACACATGGTTTTTTCACTTGTATTTTCTAAATTTATTCATAATATTTGGTGTTTCTTTCTGAGTGAAGACACTTTGTGTGCTAAACCCCTGAGCATCTTAGCTCCCAAGCTTGCCTGGGATGAAGTAGCATGAATTTCCACCCTAGGTGAACAAAATCAGAGGAGACGTCCGCTTTCCCCAGGTGGCCGCGAATGGTCTGTGGCTTGCGGTGTGTAGGAGGAACACTGACGTAGTGGACACATGGAGTGGAAAAAGGAACCAGGAGGGATAAAATTGTGGTATAGGAAGGCACATTTTGTTTATTAATAGAAAAGACTAGAATACGAGCAATTTTCTTGCAAAAGTAACGGAAATTTATAGAGGCTAGAAGAGTACAACAGAACAATTTGTTGTCCCTGAAAATTTTTTTCATTACCAATAAATCCAGACCATAATGATATGTTTACTATGTTTTTTCCATTGCAAAAGTAATACTTATACAACAATATTTGGAAATATAGAAAGTTAGTGGAAATAGATCCATAATTTTGGCATTTAAAGGCAATTGGGTTTAACATTTTGTAATGTTTCTTTCTTGCCTTTCCTTTGTTAAAAACAAAAATTGGCTTCTGAAAATGTTTTTGACTAAAATATGTGGGTTGATGGCCTCAGATCCACCAAGAAATGAGGTAATTGGCCTCTCCAAAATAAGTAGTGCTACATGCCTGTAGTTACCAAGAAAGGTAAAGACTCAACAAAGAGGTTCCTAATGTCTTATATCCATTGCCAAACAGTGTGCTTTTTAAAAATATAGCTTCTTTGTGTTTTATGGACAAACTCTGAGATCTCTCTAGTGTGTGTTATCTGTCCTCTTTTTATTTTTATTTTTTAATTTAAAAAATTTTTACTGAAGTATAGTTCATTTACAAAGTTGTGTAATTTCAGGTGTACAGCAAAATGATTCATATATATATATATTCTTTTCAGATTCTTTTCCCTTATAGGTTATTATAAAATATTGAGTATAGCTCCCTGTGCTTTGCAGTAAGTCCTTGTTGGTCATCTATTTAATACATAGCAGTGTATATATGTTAACCCCAAGCTCCTAATTTATCCCTTCCCCTCCCTTTCACCTAAATTTGTTTTCTATGTTTGCTGGTCCATTTCTGTTTTGTATGCCAGTTCATTTGCCTTCCTGAAGTTTCTTCTCTTGGGATTACTGAGTCTGCTCTCCCCACACCCTTGCTGAGTATCATAAAACCTCCCCTCTACACCTGACTCGGGAAGAACCTCTTCCCCTCCTGACCACACACACAAAAATTCTTGGAAGGGTCTTAATTTGAACTCTTGAATGAAAACAAACCTGTAATTTTCAGAAATTAAAGAACTGGTAATCCCCAGCCTCTGGCAAGCGAGCATTCCTCCTTCCTTCCTGCAATGTGAACTTTATAAATAACAAGGTCACATATAAAGACTTCTGTTTATGGTTTTATTTTCTGCAGAAAACGTCAGATAGCATAGTGAAGAGTCAACTATACTGTGCTGTTAAAATTAATCTTTAGTTGCTCTGATACCTGAGTACTACTGAATTTCATTGGCCCTATGACAAAAATATGTAGGTATATGTATTCATTGACTGCTTTGGATCTTATTTTTCATCAACTTTCTTGAGGTGGAATTTGCTTGCAAAATGTATTCCAGTTGGATGAGTTTTGACAATTGTCCGCTTCTGTGTAACCAACACCAACGATCTCCAATTTCCCTTGTCTCTTTGTTGTCATATCTCACCTATAACCCACCTTAGCTCCAAGCAATTAGTGATTCTTTTTGGCACTATATACATTTTGCCTAGTCTAGAATTTCATATCAATAGAACTATCCAATATGGACTCTCTTGTGTATGTCTTCTTCTTTTTTTTAACTCAGCATGTTTTTGAGATTTCCCCTGTGCTGCTATGCCATATAATGTGTGATTGTTCTGTTGTTACTTTGTATTGCTGAGTATTGTTCCATTGCTTGGCTGTACTGCAGTGAATTTATTCATTTATCTGTTTATGGAGATTTGGACTGCTTCCAGTTAGGTTAATATGATTAAAGCTGCTATTGATATTTGTGTACAAGTGTTTGTGTTTTTGTTTCTCTTGAGTAAATACCTAAGAGTAGAATTTGCCTTTTGTATATTCTCTTTAGTAAAATCTTTTGCCATTTTCTAAAAGATTTTCTTTTTACTAAGTTTTGAGAGTTCTTTTTATATTTAGATACTGCTCCTCTGTCGGATATATGTTTGCAAATACTTTCTTCTCACTGTGTACCTTGGCTTTTTATTATTTAAGTGGGGTCTTTCCCAGAGCAAAAGTTTTTTCTTAATTCTGATGGAGTCAAATTTACCAATTTTTTCTTTTATAGTGAATGACTGTGGTGCTAAATCTAAGAACTCTTTGTATAGCCCTTGATCCTAAACATTTTTTCCAGAATGTTTTTTAACTTTCATAGTTTTCAGTTCATGATTCATTTTTTTTTGTAAAATGTGAGACTTAGGTCAAGGTTATTGTTTCTGGATAACCAATTTCTCTGGTCTTAAATCCTCTGTCATCCCTTGTCCTCCTGCCTTTCATCTTTCCCAGCATCAGGGTCTTTTCTAATGAGTCAGTTCTTCACACCAGGTGGCCAAAGTATTGGAGCTTCAGCTCCGGCATCAGTCCTTCCTATGAATATTCAGGACTGATTTCCTTTGGATTGACTGGTTTGATCTCCTTGCAGTCCAAGGGATTCTCAAGAGTCTTCTCCAATAGCACAGTTCAAAAGCATCAGTTTTTCAGCGCTCAGTTTTCTTTGTGGTCCAGCTCTCACATCCATACATGACCACTGGAAAAACCATAGTTTGACTACATAGATCTTTGTTGGCACAGTAATGTCTCTGCTTTTTATTGTGTATTTAGTAGTTAGGGCAAAAAACTCAGTTGTTCCCCCCTTATTTTAGGGAGAGAACTTGGAAGAATGAGGAATATGACAAGACCTAATGATGGACGTGAGTCTGAGTGGACTCTGGGAGTTGGGGATGGACAGGGAGGCCTGGAGTGCTGTGATTCATGGGGTTGCAAAGAATCGGACACGACTGAGCGACTGAACTGAACTGAACTGAATGTTCTCCTAGGTGATTTGGAATCTCCCCATCCTTCTCCCTCCCCCTCTCTCTTCCTTTCTCCATTTCTCTTCTTTGTATGTGGATGGGTGGGGAAGGGTTATTGAATAAAGAGGCTTTTAGCTCATGTCTTGCCTGACAAATTGAAAATGACTTTCTTGAGACTTCCCTTTTCATACTGTTCATGGAGTTCTCAAGGCAAGAATCAGTTCATCCTAAAGGAAACCAACCCTGAATATTCACTGGAAGGACTGATGCTGAAGCTGAAGCTCCAATACTTTGGCCACCTGATGTGAGGAGCAGACTCATTGGAATAGACCCTGATGTTGGGAAAGATTGAGGGCAGGAGGAGAAGGAGGTAACAGAGGATGAGATGGTTGGATGACATAATCAACTCACTGTACTTGAGTTTGAGCAAACTTGGGGAGATAGTGAAGGACAGGGAAGCCTGCAGTGCTGCAGTCCATGGGATTGCCAAAAATTGGACACGACTGAGCTACTGAACAACAACGGGACTTCCCTGACAATCCAGTGACTGGGACTTCACCTTCCAGTGCAGGAGGTGCGGGTTTAATCCCTGGTCAGTGAGCTAAGATCCCACAGGGCTTGTGGCCAAAACAATCCAAAAATATAAAACAGAAGCAATATTGTAACAAATTCAATAAAAACTTTTAAAATGGGCCGCATCAAAAAAAGTCTTTAGAAAATGACATTCTTGCCAGATGTGCCATAATAGAAATCTCCAAAAAGTTTCACTTGGGATATCTCAGTGGGCATTTAAAAAAATATTATATTGACTTGGTATGATTTCAATACCTTTAGACCATGAAATTTTTGCACCTTGTTTTATGTCCCTGGATATATTCCAGTGTCTCCTAGTTTATAGTCTATGGGAACTCAAGTAGAATTTGTATCCTGCTATTGTGTGAAAATTGTACAAATCTTAATTATGTTGAATTGCTTCATGGTGGTTTTCAGGTCTACTATATCTTTCTGCTTTTCTGTATATTCATTCTATTAATTTTTGAGAGTTTGATATGGAAAGTCCAACTAAAAGTCTTAATTTATGTAAAAAAAGGTAACTGTAATATATAATAGAACTATATATAACTTTGTCCTTACTTTCCAAGTCTCCTATAAGTGTGTTAACACATTTTCATAATTTAAAAAATAAAAAGAAAGAGAAAAATCACTGTATCGGTTAGCTTCTTAACCACATGGTAAGACCTTGGTATTTATCAGAAAGAGATCTGAGCCAAGAGGTTTTTTGTTGATCAGTATCTGGAAGGAGAAAGAGCTCTCTTTTTATGAGTCCTTCAGAAAAATTTCCCCCTATTTGCCAAGCATGCCAGATCCCCATATTGAAGTGGATGCTCCAGGTACAGTTCAATGTTGCAGGAATGAATGTCAAGGGGAATGTGCTTCCCCTTCTAGCTCTGTCACACCCATTCTTTAGAATTTTCTCTGAAGGGTACTCAGAAAAGCTGCAATTGATAGAATGATGAAGTTTGAATCATACTTTTTCATTTAAAGAGGCAAGTTGATAACTAACGATTTTTTTTTTTTTTTTGGTAAATCGGTTTAAGGTAATTTAAGAAGGGCCTAGAGTCTTAATATTACATACAAATAGGAGGGTTACATGAAACATGTAGAAAAATTTCTTTTGAGTATGTGAGGAAAGTATGGAAGATCCCAAACTGGAACACATGTTGCAGAATGTAATAGTAGTGGTGTGCTAATCAAAGCTTCTGATATGCTGAGTTTAAATATTCCTTAGAAGGACGATTGAAAAATATATGGAACTGTGGGGCTCCTAATCATTTATAAGGAGAGCAAAATCACGCCGAGGTTGCCTGAGACTCGCACTGATGTTGGACATGGTAGTTTTTTTTTTTTTTTTAATTTATAAGAATCTAACACTGAGTGTCATGTATTTCAGAGAGTAACCAAATACAGAATGTTGTAAGATAGTTGATGAGATATTCTTCTGTTGGATTTTCTCAAATAAATAAAGTCTGCTGTTGATTCCATCAAGACAACTTTGCCTGTAGGACAATAACTAGCATGTGTTTTTATCTCTGTGAGCATATGTTTGTAATTGCACCCATGTACTTTCTGAGGAAGGGAAAGCTTGCTGGCCTCTGAAATGAGATCAGTACTTCCATAGCAGAGTCCAAAGCCAACAACATAGGAAACACGTATGGTCTTCTGAAAGGACCAGATTGGTGAATTGGTCAGGGATGGTGGCAAACACGGAGGCTCATAGACTTGTCATAACTTCTTACAAATGTTCTCACCATCAAAAAGCATTAATGTGCTTTTGCTGTCGTAGTTAGATATCAGATATTACCAGATCCCTGTTATTGATAAAGGAGCTTAGAGTTTAAAAGGGGAACTTTTATTTATTTACTTTCCCAAACGTTAAACTTTTTATTTTGTATTGGGGTATAGCTGATTAACAATGTTGTGGTGGTTTCAGGTGACCATTGAAGGGACTCAGCCATACATATACATGTGTCCATTCTCCCCCAGCCCCCTTCCATCCAGGCTGGCACGTAACCTTGAGCAGAGTTCCATGTGCTATACAATAGGTCCTTGTTGGCTATCCATTTTAAATATAGTAGTGTGGACATGACCTTCCTAAAGCCCCTAACTATCCCTTCCAAAAGGGGAACTTTTAAGTAAGTAAACAAATTAGTAAATTTAACAATATACCAGTCCAACAATATTGAAGTACTGGAAAAATCTGAGTTTAAATCTTGGTTCTGTTAACGTGTGAATATAGGAATGTTTTTTAATATTAAGGAACCTCAGTTGCCATATCGCTTAATAGCATCCAAACTTCCAGGTAAAAATCCGAAGAGGGATCCATTGTGCTTTGTTTTCCCCCATCCCTTTCCTCTGATTTACCAGCAAGCCCTATTGGCTCTACTGGAAATATGAGCCAGACTGGTCCTTTAAGTATGCAGTGGATCACAGCGCCTCCCTGCTCGAAGCCCTCCACCTCTTTCCCACTGCAGTGGGATACCATACAAACTCTTCTCCATGTCTGTGCAGCTCTTTGTGAGCTCGCCCCTGCCTACCTCATCCCCAACCACATTTGACACTCCTTTCCGTCCACACTCTAGTCACTCTCCTGTAGTCATCCAGTACCAGGAACTTGTTAAACTCATTTCTTCCCCTGGGGATGTTCTTACTCCATTTCCATATGCCTGGAGTCTTCTTATGATATAAAATATATGTCTGGCTCAATTGCTACCACTAAAAAGGACTTTCACCACCTTATCTAAATAGCAGCTGCCTTTGTCTCTCTCTATCCTCTTGCTCTGTTTTCTTTTTTAAAGATTTTTTTCTTAACGTAGACCATTTTTAAAAAGCCTTTATTGAATTTGTTACAATATTGCTTCTGTTTTATGTTTTGACTTTTTCGGCTGTGAAGCATGTGGGATCTTAGATCCCCGACTAGGGACCTGTAGCCCCTCTATTGGAAGGTGAAGTCTTAACCACTGGACTGCCAGGGAAGTCTCCCTGTTTCATTTTCTTCATAATAATATGAAGAAACTTCATATTGCCATTTGAAACTTCATGAGTTTTAAATATGTATTTTTTCCATACTAGAAGTAAGTTCTTTCAGGATGGACTTTGTCTTGGTCACTATTCCTAGTACATAATGAATACCCAATAAATATCTGTCAAATAAATAAATAGCTTTTAAATGAGAGTGATGATAAGATATTATCTTTTAGGCACTATGATGGAAGAATAAGAGGACATATGCGTATCTCTAAATCAAAGCCGTAGGTACTAAGATACTATTCAGAGACATAATATAACTAAAAAGGTTGGACACAGTACTGTTAACTCTCTCCATGAGCTGAGACTAAGCTCTTATATTTAATTCTAATTTCTATCTTGAGAGGTAGTGAGTGACTTTTCCTTTGTTGGACAAATACTCAGGATTTAACGCTTCACAATTAGAATGTTTTATGCATTTTTGGTTGGTTGTAACAATTCCAGCAATAGCAAAATATTTCATCCCTCTGGGAGACTAGGGGAATAGTGGAATGTTGTATTTGCAATAATGCTGCTTATTAGACAGCAGTAATTTCATCTTTTCCATCAGTTAAATGGGAGCAGCTTTTACTAGTCATTTATTCTATGTGAATCAAATATACACAAATTCTACACAGTCCTTAGTTTCCTTTCTACAGATTCTGATACCATGGTGCGATATTCCATGAGTGTGGGGCCAGTATGGAAGCAACAGTGTCATCTACCAATACAATGTTTGTATCGCATCGTTAGCCTTGCTCTCTAAATTCCCATCTTGTTGTATGTCCCAAAGCAAAGATCAGTGTAAGTAGTTTTGCCAGATGTAGCAAATGACAATACAGAATGCCCAGTTTAATCAGAATTTCTGATGAACAAATGCTTCTCTGGTATGAGTATGTTGGGACATACTTATGGTGGAAAATTATAGGTAGCTTATTTGATATTCAAATTTAAATGGGCACGCTGCATTTTATCTGGCAACTCTACATGTAGGATAAAAGCCAGGAGCTTCATTTCTTTCATTTTTAAAAATAATTTTTAATTGGAGGATAATTGCTTTACAATGTTGTGCTGGTTTCTGTTGTACAACCGTGTGAATCAGCCATATGTATACATACAGAGGTATCATTTCTGACACCATCATTGGGCCTCTGACTCAGACCACAGTGTCCCTAGAATCAGTGAAGTGAAGTAAGACTGCTCAGATTATTGGATGTACTAAGGATTGTTGGGGTGGTCCTACACTATTGAATCCCAAGTAATAAGACTGTTTACTCTCTCCTTTCATCTAAGGGACTTTAAATGATGTCTGGCTAACTCTAAATGTCTCTTATCTTTTCTGTGAACTTGATCACCAAGGATTAAGTCATCAGTTACTGCTCCCAAGGTTTTATCATCTGGTTCCAGGGTCAGTGTATGTAGTGAAACTATAGCTTAAGACCCTTATTGCATAGGTCTTTTCTAAGACCCTATACCTAGTTTTGTGCACATGTCTGTGTGCTCAGTCATGTCTGACTCTTTGTGACCCCATGGACTGTAGCCCGCCAGGCCCCTCTGTCCATAAAATTTTCTAGGCAAGAATACTGGAGTGGGTTGCCATTTCCTCCTCCAGGAGATCTTCCCAAACCCAGGGATAGAAACTCTATCTCTTGTGTCTTCTGCACTGGCAGGCAGATTCTTTACCACTGAGCCACCTGGGAAGCATAGTTTTGTCTTCTTTTCCTTTAAAAAGTACTCCCTCAACCAAACTGTACAAACTTCAGGCTCCATAAAAACTAGATCTTCCTCCCCCAACCCCCAACCTTGTCTAGGAATAAGAATAGCACCCTAGCTCTAGAGAACTGCTGCTTTGAATGATTCCCAGATAAAATGTCCAAATTGGCAAGTAAATGTTTTGCATTTAGACAAGTTTGGCTTACGTGTCTTAGATTCCCAATAACCCAGATCATTTCAGTTATTGGCTTCTTTCCTTTTCCAGCAGTCACAGTTGTTATATAGTGCTCTCAGGAAGATGGGGCAGGGGTCCAAACAGATCTTTATATGTCCATTTCACTGGGCAGCCCTAGTTCAACATCTTGGTAGCCAGTTATAGTTTATACCAATTTCAAAGCAAAATTCTGGCTGGCTAGGAGGGAGCAATAATGCCCTTCGACTGCAATGTTTACATTATTGCTTCATTATCATGTCATTTAATTTAACAGCTGATTTCTGTGCTTTGCTCTAGCTCTCAAACCCCAGGGAGGACAACAGAAAACTACCATGACCTTGCAGGACACTAGCAACTTGGACTGAACCTGAGGGGGCCCCAGGTTTCCTGCAAGAGTATTTTCAACCCTACAAGTCTAGATAGCCTGGTTCTCCCTCTGGGGATATTTTCAGTTTCCTGTAAGTAGGGCTGGTGAGAGATTATGTTCGAGTCACCCACGGCCCCATTCTTCAACCTCATCTCTATTTTTAGGTGCTCTCGTCCCCTTGGTGATCTCATCTTTTTGTCATGGTTTTAAAAAGAATCCTGATGCTGGCAGCTCCCTAGTTTATATCTGGGAAGTAATTGGAGGTTTTAGAGCAAAAAAAAAAAACAAAAAAAGATGGGATTCAATACAATCTTAAAGGATCAGCTCAGAATTTCTGCTCTGAACTCTAAACTTATTAACCTCCACAGCTAGACATTTGCAGGCGTATCAGCATGTCCTGGGCTCACCTCCCAATCTGCTCTCTCCGTCCTTTTCCATATCTCAATCAATGGCAACACTATCCTTCCTCCCAGATGGGGGCTAAAAATCTTGGAGTTATTTCTGACTCCCCTCTTAATCTCATATCATGTGCTCAAATTATCTAAACAATAATCTAGCTACTAAATACTTTTGGTCTCTGCCTTCCATGTATATCCAGAATCTGAGTGTCTCTCATCATCTTCGCTGCAGATTACNAAAAAAAAAAAACAAAAAAAGATGGGATTCAATACAATCTTAAAGGATCAGCTCAGAATTTCTGCTCTGAACTCTAAACTTATTAACCTCCACAGCTAGACATTTGCAGGCGTATCAGCATGTCCTGGGCTCACCTCCCAATCTGCTCTCTCCGTCCTTTTCCATATCTCAATCAATGGCAACACTATCCTTCCTCCCAGATGGGGGCTAAAAATCTTGGAGTTATTTCTGACTCCCCTCTTAATCTCATATCATGTGCTCAAATTATCTAAACAATAATCTAGCTACTAAATACTTTTGGTCTCTGCCTTCCATGTATATCCAGAATCTGAGTGTCTCTCATCATCTTCGCTGCAGATTATCTGGTCCAACCCACCTCATCTTTTACTTGATTGTGTCATAACTTTCTTCCTGGTCTTCTTGCTCCGGTCATCACCCAACTTGAGTTTGTACACAGCATACCATCCAGGGTAGTCCTTTCAATAGATAACTTCAGAAATGATAGAAACCCTGGGAGCAGTAACTATCTGAATGATAGTGATATCCTTCACTCAGAAACTTATAGGAGCTTTCCACAAAGTCCTATAATGGCCCACAAGGTGGTTCAGTTCAGTTCAGCCAGTTCAGTTCAGTCGCTCAGTCCTGTCTGACTCTTTGTGACCCCATGAATCGCAGCCCACCAGGCCTCCCTGTCCATCACCAACTCCCGGAGTTCACTCAGACCCACGTCCATCGAGTCAGTGATGCCATCAGGCATCTCATCCTCGGTCATCCCCTTCTCCTCCTGCCCCCAATCCCTCCCAGCATCAAAGTTTTTTCCAATGAGTCAACTCTTCGCATCAGGTGGCCAAAGTACTGGAGTTTCAGCTTTAGCATCATTCCTTCCAAAGAAATCCCAGGGCTGATCTCCTTCAGAATGGACTGGTTGGATCTCCTTGAAGGCCAAGGGACTCTCAAGAGTCTTCTCCAACACCACCGTTCAAAAGCATCAATTCTTTGGCACTCAGCCTTCTTCACAGTCCAACTCTCACATCCATACATGACTACTGGAAAAACTATAGCCTCGACTAGTCGACAAAGTAATGAAATGTCTCTGCTTTTGAATGTGCTATCTAGGTTGCTCATAACTTTTCTTCCAAGGAGTAAGCGTCTTTTAATTTCATGGCTGCAATCACCATCTGGAGTGATTTTGGAGCCCCAAAAATAAAGTCTGACACTGTTTCCACTGTTTCTCCATCTATTTCCCATGGAGTGATGGGACCGGATGCCATGATCTTCGTTTCTGAATGTTGAGCTTTAAGCCGGTACCCCTTGCTCCTTCTCTGATTTATCTTAGAATGCTTTCTCATCACTCACTCCACTCCAGCCACATTGACCTCTATGCTGCTTTTCATGCAAGCCAGGGACATTCCCTGTTTAGTGCCTTTCCATTTGCTATTCTGTCTGCCTGGATTTTTTTTCTTTTTCCTTCAGATATTTTTTTTTTTTAAAGCATGCTCCCCCAACTCCCTTTAGGTATTTTCTTAAATGTTATCTTCTCAGAGATTATCCTTGGGCTTCCCAAGTGGCACTAGCAGTAAAGAACCTGCCTGCCAATGCAGGAAATAGTAAGAGACATTGGTTGGATCCCTGAGTTGGGAAAATCCCCTGGAGGAGGAAAATGGCAACCCGCTCCAGTATTCTTGTCTGGAAAATCCCATGGACAGAGGAGCCTGGCAGGCTACACTCCATGGGGTCACAAAGATTTGGACATAGTGAAGCAATTTAACACACACACCTTATTCTTATTCTCTGGTTTAATTTTACTACATGTCATTCATTATCTGTAATGTATACTGTTTAATTTTTGTATTATATCTCCCTCCTTTAATTAAAATAGTAACTCCATGAAATCAGGGATTTTAATCTCTTTTGGTCACTGTTGTATTCCTAGCCCTTAGAATAGTACCTGGCAGAAGCCAGAGACTCCATAAATAAACACCGAATTAAAAAAAAAGGGATGAAAAACCTTAAACATTTGTGTAATGCATCTACTCAGTAACTCTTAAAAGATTCAAAAGCACTTATCTTCTCTTTCTCTTCTTTTTTTATTTTCCATTGCAGCTAAAATTTGATATCTCTGAGTCAGGCCATTAAAGGAACTGTAGCTAGTTCTAGACAAATCTTGCATTGTATTTACTGAACTCCAAGAAGATGGTGTGTTCAGTACCAAGGATGGGATACAGCCAGTGGTGTTGATGGAGACATGTCTAGGATGTGTGCTGACTCACATAGATTTTTGTTCACTGAATACATCTCTAAAGGTATATTCATCAGAGTAGAATTTCAGTCTGGCATCAGCTAAATATATTGAAACATTAGTATTTATATTCGTCCAAAGTCTGGTCAAAGGCAACTTTGACAAAAAATTTTAAAAAAGGAAAACAACAGCAACAACAACAAACAAAGGCAATTTTGGCTAATTTGATTAAATTGACTGAAAACGCTAGGAAAATCATACCACTAAAACAATTTTTATCCATTGCTGGATAGTAGTAGAATTTGCTGAAATTCACTACCTACCATCTTACCTAATAGGATCACTGAATCTGTATTATGTGGTTTTTTATGGCCAAGAGAGGTATTAATGCCCATGCCTCATGCTCAATTGAAAAATCCCCAGACTCCTGGCAAGTCATCTATTGCATCCTGAATCTGGGGTTCAGTGTACTTACTACTCCTATTCAGGATTTATCTACTTCCCAAATATTCTAACTTTATCTCCCCCGCAATACTGTGATGGGGTAAACATATGAGGTATTGCAGAGTTATCTTTTGTTTCTTAACATTTTATTGAATTTAAAGGTATATGCAGAAATATCTGCAATATATTAACACATACAGCTCAGTGAATTATCACAAAGTGGGCACAGATGTAACAGTATTCAGGAAAGAATATTCCCAGCACTCAGAAATCCTCCGACGCCCTCTCCAAATAACTACTCCCTCCCTCCTCCTCAAAAGTAATTACTATGCTCATTTTAACATGCAATTCTACTGTCCCCCTTCTCCAACTTTACCGAAATCAAATCTTTGTGTATGAATCTTAAATCTGACTTATTTCCATACTTTGTTTGAGAAATTTATCCATGTTGTTGACTATAGTTATTGCTTTATTTATTTACTGCGCAACAGTATGAATTGACCACCATTTGTTGTTTCTAGAGTTTTATTTCTTCAAATCATGATGCTCTAGATGTTCTTGTTCATTGAATCTGAAAGTCTTCAACTTTTCATAGGGGGACTGAAAACATTTATATTTATTGTCCTGATACTTGGCCTTATTTCTTGTTTTCAAAAACATTGTTACATTGTGTTTTTCTATTGAAGTGAAGTCCCAAACAGTACTTTTTAATTTCTCCTGTAATCTTGGAACATTCTTTGAACTGACACATAGTAAAGACTCAATAAGTAATTGTTGATTAAGTGATATGAACAGACGGCTGGCTGGCTAGAATGGAATGATAGTGGTCTGCTGTAAGGGAGCAGATGCTCTTGTTTCTGGTTGTCTTCACTCTATATTTTGAGCTAGATGTGCTCATGCACTCGAAGAGAGTTGGAATGCCTTCTTACTTACTTCTTTGCCAGCAAGACTGTTTTGTTCCCTTCCCCAAGCATCAAGGTTTTCAAGGAAGATTCTTTACCTGAAAGATGCAGGTAAAGAATTGAGGGAAATTTCNTCTAGTAGGAACTACTAGCATGATACCATTTTAACCAGTTTTATTTTGGAAGGGACGAATGTTAATGGATTGGAGGATGAGGAAGTGTAGCCCATAATGCAGAAATATCACATAGAAACACTCAGAGGTAGGTAAACCTTGAATGGGAGGCAAGGAGACATGGGTTTTAATTGCAACAGAGAGCAATTGATGGTATGTCAGTGTCCTAAAGTTAACATTTCAGTGGAGAAGGAAAATCCTGCAGAGTTGTGCTTTCTGGGTTCAGGAGAGTTAGCAGTCCTTTTCCTCTAAGAGAGAGAGACACGTCTGTCAGAGGCACAGCAAGAGCCTCATTTCACTATGTTCTATAGCTCCTGTTTGGACATTTTGGGTTTCTTGTTTTCAGGGACCAATGGACAAGAAGTGGAGCCACCGTCTTTTCAGAGTAACTAGTTCTGATTAGCATTGGAGGTAGATCGGCATGGACCTGGGTGTCTAATGTACCTGCCCAGTTGTGATAGCGATGGACAAGTGTAGCACCCCTCACCTGATAAGGACACGGTGACCAGGGCCCCAGATGACTCAGAGGTGAAGATCTAGCGTACGCCGCTAGATAAGCCACCAAACCGGCTGAGGTGCTGCCCGAGGTGCGGAGAGTCTAGACTGGATAATGGAGAAGAGAGATGATGTGTACTAGTTGCAGCTCTAGACCAGGTGTGGGAGCAGGGGCTCTGGTTCATTCCAATGACTTTCACCTCAGTTTTCCAGAGGATGAGATGCTTGTTTAGAACTGTGGAAAGACTGCTTCTCAAATGTGTGTGGAGTAGATCCAAGCGGCACAAGGAGCAGATTGGAATGGACTTAGAGATTTGCACCCCAAAACTTCTTTCTGGGAAGGACATGCCTCTAGCTATTAATCTCAGCAGACAGTCTACAGTTCTCAGCCCCATTCAGGGACTGTCTCCACTGCAGAGACCTGCCATGCCTAACTAAAGTCATCCCCTCCTTTGAGCGACCCGTGAACAGTGGTGGATGGAGGCAGCAGTATAAAAACTCACTCATTTTAGCCCTGAGTGATTAACTCTGACAGGCTCTGGAGCTCCCTGTGGGATAGGCTAAGCATGTCCAGTCCATCAGGTCTGTATCACCATCTGTAACCATTCTGTTCCATCCTGCTCAACTTCCTGCCACACTCCCTCCCATTGGTGTTGATCCCAAGGGAACATGGTATATACTGTACGCTAACCTCTATTTTGGGCTTCCCTGGTGGCTCAGAAGGTAAAGAATCCTCCTGCAATGCAGGAGATGTAGGTTTGATCCTTGGAAGACTCTCTGGAGAAAGGAATGTTTACCCACTTCAGTATTCTTTCCCAGAGAATCCCATGAACAGAGGAGCCTGGCAGGTTGCAGTCCATGGGGTCTCAAAGAGTTTGGACACAACTGAGTGGCTAACACATTTTAAGCTCCATCTCAGGTCTGCTGCTGGACCACCCAACATATAATAGTGCTATGTGACCAAGGGGATTTTTGTAGGGTTAAAACTAGGAAAGAATATGAAAGCCTGGGACTTTATTATGTTTTATTTTATTTTTAGCAGATGCAGTATTCTGAGAAAGGGATTAACATGATTAAACATGGTGGCCAAGAAATATGATTCTTGTTGTTGTGTTGGAAGAGCTGGACATGTAAGAGGCTAAAATATAAAACAGATCGGGAATCTGTTTTAGGAGTCTAAGAATGAAATCCACAGGCTAACAGAGGGCTGTAGTTGGAGGGAAAGAATATACTTAAGTTATTTTTCAAAAGAGAATTGGAAAGATTTTGTGTCAACCTGGACGTGAGGAAGAAGACAAGCTGGCTAGAATAAATGTTGATTTCAAAGCTGAGAGCAGACATTCTCTGAGAATGCCACTGATGGGAAAAGACAAGATGGAAAGGCTTTGAAGAGGATAATATCCTCCAGTTTTATTATCTCTAATTTAAAATGTTGAAAAGATGCTTAAATATAAATTTCTTTATGTTTAGGCGCGATCTTAAGTATGCAGCCATATGGACGGACTTTTATGCAGGGGTGCAAGTAGCTTCATTAAGCGCATCCATGTCAAACACTGCATGTGATACATCCGATGTCTTGGTCAACTTCCTCAGAGCCTCACAGCTCATAAGTGATGGCATCAGAATTTGAACCCAGGTCTGTGTGGCCTCAAGTCACTTTTTCTAAGACCATGTAGATTTGAAGGATGGACTCAGGCTTCCTTCATGGTTAACTGGATGTGGCAGGGAGTAGGAGGCTGTGAAAAGGAGAGTGTTCTAGAATGATTTCCAGGTTTCTGATTTGGGTGGTCTCTTGGACAGTGAGTGATGCCTTACCCAGGACACCCTGGCTCCTAGAAATAATCCCAGCCTCTAATTAACATCAAGATCATTTTTAGGTTAAAAATGAGATTTTGGCCAGAGTTATGGGAATTATTTTTATTTCTTTATTCAGATTTGCTTACAGAAGACTAGCTAAATGGTGAATGAGAGCCCTCCTATTAACTTGAAACTGTCTTCAACTCAAAACAGTCAAACGATTAAGCTAATGAATGAGCAATGTTCCTGTTACCTCTCTGTTCATGCCCCCAGACTCTTTTTCCCAGTGGTCACCAGATATCACGTTATGGCAGTGAAAGCTATTAGGCAGTGGTTACAGAAACTCTGAAAAGCAGAGAAGTCGAACACTGGAGGAGCCCTGACCGATTAAGGAGAGAGAAGTCTGGTTCTGATTACTGATAATTATAGATAAGCTGGAGCCGACAGTCATTTTCTGACCACAAACTCAAATCAATCAATTAGAAGCTGCATGTAGCTGTACCACGGCTAATCAGTCCCAGGCACTCAGGATGATCCATGAAGTTCTACCTCTACTGTGTCGTGGCTGCTGTATTCCATCTGCAACTCCGACAGTACACCAAATACACACCTCATTTTATATTCTCTGACTAATCAGAAAGGCTGTTAGCAGCGCCAGCCTTCCATCCACTTACTGAAATCACCCGCCTTGTAGAAGAAGCCTGGTGATTGAGTTGTCTTTTCCTTTTTCTAAGCCGGGCGTGCAAACCTAAGAAAAATAGTTACTAGTGAGAAGCAGTCAGGGCTGAAGCATTCCACTCATGGTGTTACCCATTCATGAAAACAGACAAAGGAGGGACTCACAGAGGTGGGTGGCTATGACAGTGGGGGATTCAGAAGTTAGGCTGTAGAAGCTGCAGCTGATGTTGCAGCTAAATAGTCTCAAAAAAGGGAGCAATTTGTGCTGTTTACAGAAGCCAAGAATGGAAGCAACCTAAACATCCTTGGACAGATGACTGGGTAAAGAAGATGTGATACGTATATCTCATGGAGTACTACTTAGCCATAAAAAGAATGAAGTGATGTCACTTGCAGCAACATGGATGGATCTATAGATAACCACACTGAGCAAAGTAATTCAGAAAAGGAAAGACAGATGTCTTATGATATGACACAAATGAACATATCTACAAAACAGAAAGACTCAGAGACATAGAGAACAGACTTATGGTTGGTTGCCAAAGGTGGGAGAGGGATGGATTGGGAGTTTGAATTGATAGATGTCAACGATTGTACATAGAACAGGTAGAAAACAAGGTCCTATTTTATAGCTCAGAGAACTATGTTCAATATTCTATCATAAACAATAGTGGAAAAGAATATGAGAAAGAATGTATGTGCTCAGTCACTAAGTTGTGTCTGATTCTTTGTGACCCCATGGACAGTAGCCCACCAGGCTTCTCTGTCCTTGGGATTCTCCAGGCAAGAATACTAGAGTGGGTTGCCATTTCCTTCTCCAGTGAAAAAGAATATATATATATATTTATATATATTCAGTAGAAATTAACACAACATTGTAAATCAATTATACTTCAATAAAATACTTTTTTTTTAAAGGGAGATGTTTGGGGGAAATGATGTCTAGCTTCAAAATAAGGCACGTTGGAAGAGAGAGAGCAATTCTTGATTACTCCTGGTGCATGGATTCCCAAAGAAACATGGGAAAAATCGAATGGAGGTTTTTATTTCTGAGGTTGCACACTGGTAGCCCATAAGTTAAAAACTGCTAGCAGATGTGGTTGTTGTACCCACAGAGAGTTTCAAACAAAATTGGAATTAGTTGCCAACATTTAAGGATCAGGGAATGAGCCAATATTTTAAATTTTGGCTTTTGTGTGTGTGTGTGTGTGAAAATTTGAAAGATTCAGCAACGTGGAGACCAAAGTCCCCCTCCCGCTTGCTCCAGCTGGAGGCTGTTTCCTTTGGAAAGGGTTCGTGCTTTCCAGCTCACCACATTCCCAACTACTTTCTTTGGACCTACATCAGCTTCCTTCACTCATGTATGTTGCTTCCTGGCTCTTGCAGCTCTTTTGTGCTTGTGACCCTTACTAAACACTGAAGCACCTCCTGGAGTGATGATCACTGCGCCTTTTGAAGTTTTTGGACACAGAGTTGGAAGAACACTTGCTAAAGATAGGCAGAACAGTGTACCCTTGGTTAAAAGTGACGGCCCCCTGTCCTGGGCACCATACTTTAGAAGGCCTGCACTGGCTCTTTTCCAACAGTGTTTTACCCATGGAAAGAGTGATCCATAGAGTCAAAGGAAAAAGTCCTCCTAGACCCTCCTCTTCTGGACAATCACTGCTCACCCAAGGCCACCAGATGCTACCCCATATTTGACCTCCTGAGAATGGAGTGTGCTATTGATGTACATATACCCAGGGGTAGGAGGTAAACAAGAGGAGCTGTTAGGAAAGATGCATTTAGTGCATGGAGATGTGGCTTGTTGGGTCCATAGATATACATGTGAGACCCCTTGCAATGCAGGACAAGATTGAGGGTGAGAAAGAAAGGGAGAGCTAGGGGCCTCTGTATTCTTTCCGAAAGCTTATATTTTTAAACTCTTATGTGTTAGTCACTCAGTTGTGTTTGTCTCTATGCAATCCCATGGACAGTAGGCCCCCAGGCTCCTCTATCCGTGAAATTCTCCAGGCAAGCATACTGGAGTGGGTAGCCATTCCCTTCTCCAGGGACTCTTCTCCACCCAGGGATCACACCTGGGTCTCCTGCATTGTAGGCAGATTCTTTGCCATGTGTCCCTAGAGTTCTCTCATGTTCCAGCAGTGGCATCAGTTCTATACTTGGGAAAACACTGAGTAGAAAGTGTCCTCAAGTACGCATCACCTCAGAAAATGATAACTTTCCTTGGCAAGAAGAAATGAAAGAAGAAACACTATGTTTTAGAACATCTCCAGGTCATTTTTATTAGATCTTTGCCCTGTTTATGAAGTATTAAGTCATAGGATATGGTACTGCTCTAGCTGCTCAGAAACATATGGTCTTTTAACCCAGAGAGTGTGGTATTCTTTTTTGAGCATGATTGCTTCGTTTGCATGGGTTTTCTCTACTTTATCTCCTCATGGGCACACAGACTGAGCATGCTTTCATGGTTAGACTAACTCCCTTTCTGGGGTACCCCCACTATTATGATCAACTATATATATATTTTAGGACTAGGAGGTGTTTGCTAAAGCAGGTTGGGGTTTGCATGGTCCACCTTGCTTTTTATCTTTAAAGAGGTAATCAGTCCCATCATCCCAGTTGTTTGCAGATGTGAGTGGCTTTCCCATCTGAAGGTCATCACAAAGCTACAGTGTCACCATAGGAAGCACCTTCTCAATGACAGAATTTAATTACGGTGACTTTTGCATTGTTTCTCGGGTTATACAAGAAACACGTGTGCTTTCTCAGTCACTTGGTTGTGTCCTACTCTTCGATCCCAAGCAGCCTGCCAGGCTTCTCTGTCCGTGGAATTTTCCAGGCAAGAATACTGGAGTGGGTTGCCATTTCCCACTCCAGAGGGTCTTCCCGACCCAGGGATAGAAACTGCATCTCCTGTGTCTCCAGCATTGCAAATGAATTCTTACCACTGAGCCACCAGTGAACCCCCATATGGCAAACACATTATCCTCCAAGTGGGGAGAAAAAGCACACCAAAAATCTAGTCTACTGGATGAATAGATTTGATTTTGTTTTCATCAAAATTAACTTCAAGCAAATATGGGAGGTACAAATTAACCAGTTAGTAATTCAGTAAAATCCTGTCAAACTGGTTGGGCATATAAACAAAGCCTCAGGCTATCAAGGTCACACCATTGCTTCTGGCTGCCAATAAGGAGAGCCATGCTCCCACTGCTTTAAAAGTGCCCCATTTCAGTACTTTTCCTTGATCCCTGATCATGTTGGCTGTGCTTAAAATCACCACACCATCAAATAAACTTGAATATTTGGCCACAAATCACAGGGCTGTAGAAACATTAACAGCAAATGGACTCTCATCACTTTCCATAATTAGAATAATAGAAAACAGATATGAATATGAGTCTTTGCTTTGCCAACTTATCCTTGCCATCTGAGTTGACCTTAGGAAGAAAATATAATTCTGCCTGTGACAGTATTGGCTTATTCATTTGCTGAAAGAATTGAAACTTACTACAAGCATAGAATTTGTGTTTGGGCGTTTACTACAAGCCACTCCTGTATCTTTCTATTTCTTTTCCACTCTATTTTTTAAAAAAAGATATTCTGCTATCATTTTCCTTGTTTGTTATTGTTCCATAAGTGATGTCTTTATAAAATAGGTTAGAAAACACTCCAAGTACCTTTGCCTTGTTTTGCAGAGCTAGGAAGTGATTCTCAAAATCACAAAAGACAGAGCTTCTATCTCCCTTGGTGCTCAACCTGGGTTGCATGTTGGAATAATCTGGGAAGTCTTTAAAAAAGATGCTTATCTCTGGGTTTTCAACCCCCCAAATCTGATTTTATTGGTGTAGGTGTGGTGTGGGCATGAGTAGTTTTAAACGTTCCCCAGGTGATTCTAATGTTCAGCGACATTTGAGAAACACTGATGGAGTGTATGTAGCCTTATGTAGTCTGGTGCTTCTCAAACTTTAATGTACATACAGCTCTCCTGGAGGGATTATTAAAACTCAGATCCCTGCTCTGTGTTCATGGCCATTCTGATTCTTCAGATCTGGGCGGGACTCAGAAATTTTCTTTTCGCACCAGATGCCATGCTTTTGGAGATGCTGCTGACAGTCAGGCTTTGAGTAGCGCTGGTATAGCCCCTCATCCCTCTCTCCTGCACACAGAGCAGGCAGAGACCAGGGAGGAAAATGAACTGTCAAATGTGTTTACCAGCATCTTTTAAAGGACTAAATCCTATAAGGGAACGCATCAGAAATGTTACATTGTATTGGAGGAGGTGCCAAACCAGTAAACAAACTCCTGAAACCCTGTGGGATTGTTCTAATGTCTGAAATGTCATCACAAAGCTTAATTAATGTAGGAAGAAACTAGGAATGCACAAAAATAGAAAATCTGATCACATGCACTCTACATTTTCCAAACACTTTAGAATCCAATGAGAATGAGAAGCAGAGGAAGAAAATAGGACAAGACTATGAGGGACCATGGGGTCGCAAAGAGTCGGATACGAGTGAGCAAATGGGCTGAGGGACATAGAGGTAAATTTTTAGTATAAGAGCCTGTGTGAATTTTTCTGAGGTGTATTCACACTTGGATTCTGGATCTATGAAGATTTCAGTTTGATTTTTGTTCTGAGATTATTTGTGACCTGATTGGGTGACCAACCATCAGTTTGCCCAGGACATGCCTGGAGCATTGAAAGTCATACATCCCAGGAAACCCATCCCTCTCTTGCACACCGGAGTGGTTGGTCAACCCTAAAATGAGCAAGTAATTTCATTCCTCTGTAGCTCATTCTCTTTACCTGTAAAATATGAACCTGAATACTTATTCCAAAGAGTTGTTGAGAGGATTAAAGCAATAAAGTACCCAGCACTTACCTGGCTCACTGGAGAAACTGAAAAATTTTGGCTGCAAGTAATAACTTTCTCCTGTCTGTGAGACTTCAGAATGGGAGGCTCCTTGGATGAAGAACTGATAACTGCTTTAGGAAGTACCTATCTTAGTCTGATGGACTACATGGTGATGACAAGGAATAATGGTTTTCTGCACTAGGGAAAGATGGGGAAACAATGGAAACAGTGAGAGACTTTATTTTCTTGGGGTCCAAAATCACTGCAAATGTTGACTGCAGCTGTGAAATTAAAAGACATTTGGAAGGAAAGCTATGACCAACCTAGACAGCATATTAAAAAGCAGAGACATTACTTTGCTGCCAAAGTCCGTATAGTCAAAGCTATTGTTTTTAAAGTAGTCATTATGGATGTGAGAGTTGAACCATAAAGAAAGCTGAGCACCAAAGAATGGATGCTTTTGAACTGTGGTGTTGGAGAAGACTCTTGAGAGTCCCTTGGACTGCAAGGAGATCAAACCAGTCGGTCCTAAAGGAAATCAGTCCTGAATATTCACTGAAAGGACTGATGCTGAAGCTGAAACTCCAATACTTTGGCCACCTGGTGTGAAGAGCTGATTCAGAAAAGACCTTGATGCTGGCAAAGACTGAGGGCAGGAGGAGAAGGGGGCGACAGAGGATGAGATGGTTGGATGACATCACTGATTCAATGGACATGAGTTTGAGGAGGCTCCAGGAGATGGTGAAGGACAGAAATGTCTGGCGTGCTGCAGTCCATGGGGTTGCAAAGAGTTGGACACAACTGAGGGACTGAACAGCAAGACACAAGGATACTTCTGAGCATCTGCTCGTTAATTCTTAAAGTCTTCTAGAGATGAATTTTAGGTCTTTTGCTTGAGATCATTCTGGTTCCTTTTATGTATGCACTTATCTGGTTTTCTCAGTTGTTGATCCACTTTTATACTTTGACTGATACACTGGTGAGAGGTCTTCTGGGATCTATAGATCCCAAAGGATCAGTAACACCATGCTCTGTGTACATGCCTGTTGGGGATGTCCACAGTATCTTCAGTGGACCTTGCAATGCCTTCTGCTGCTTCAGCTTCAGTTGCTTCTCCTGTTGTTGGAACACTTTCATCAACCTCACTATTTTCTGTTTCCTTTTCTACAAAATAAATCAAACATGCTAACATGAAAAAAAAAGATGTGCTACAAAAATTTAAGTTTATAGGAGTTCACTGACAGCACTATGTACAGTTGCCTATTTTAAGAAACCCTACCCTGGTAGGAGAATTTGCAGATATATGCAATCTAGAAAAACAGTACAGATGAACCTATTTGCAAAGCAGAGGAAGTGTTTTATTTTTTACCATGCTGAAACGATTCAACATTTACGTGTCTAGGACACAAATGGAACCACAACTTTCTGCTCATAATTTACACAGCTCCCTTCTTTTACTGTTGACAATTCTAGCACATTTTTGGTGATAGTAGGTTTCCTGGCCACTCCCTTCCCTCTCTGTGAGAAGGGCATTCTAGGTGAGAAACGTGGAGAGAAAAGACAGGGAGATATGAGTGATAATTTCCAACATGTACTTATTATCATGAAATTTCACTCATCAAAACAATTTTGAGGACCTGTGGTGGAGGCTATAATGGGATTCTTTCTGTATTTGATCCTGCCACCTCAAGTCAGCTGCTAATTAGACTGCGTATTTATCTTTTTCTAAGTGTCTATTGACACTGCAATGCCCACACACAAAAAGCTGATGCAAACAGCCTCTCTCAAGGCTCCTGTGCCTCTGGTGGCTTTCCAGACCTCCCTCATACAGTCCCTTAATTACATCTTCCACCGTCCCCAGCTGTACCATTGGAGCAGCTGCCACTAATCCTAAATAAATATTTCCTGTTCTCCTTAGAAACAATTAAACCCAGCCTTTACCAAACCTTTGGCATCGGAGGCTCACGCTGATGGTGATGCAACAGTTGCTTTTTGTCCTTAGGAGCTGAGTAGAGACCTATTCCAGTCTATTCTTACTAAAGTCCTTTGTCTTAAAACAAATAGCCTTAGCTGACATGTTTAAACTTTTGGTGGCACACAGTGAAATCAGTCCCTTTAGCAACTTGCTCCCAGGAGCATTCGGTTCCCCCGACCCTGGCCCTCCTCAGGCAACACAGAAACGGATGGGCTTTGTGCCAACGGATGTGTGTCAGCTCTGGGGTGAAGCGTTCTGATGGCCTCAGCTGGCTTCCAGGGGCTCAGAGCCAACGAGGCCATGCAAAGCCTTCTTCCAACCTCTTTCATTCTGGTAGACCCTGACGGCCCAAAGTTCTGGTTCTCAAACTTGACTTCACTCAGGGATCATCTGGAATGGTTTTGAAGCTATGCTGATGCTTGGACCCTCTCCAAGAGATCTGACTTTTTAAAATTGGTCGTAGAGGTGACTGTGGCCATTCAGATGCTTACAAAGTTTCCAGGGGATTATAATGGCAACAGTGTGAGATCTACCAGCTGAAATGAACTCCCATCACATGTCTCCCTCTTGTCTCTTTGTCTGGTTGTAGTGTTTTCCTGTTTGCTGTTTCCTGATTGTCAGCAAGACCAAAGTGGAAGAGACAGGGCCTCAGACCTTGGTTGTTGGCTCAGCTCTGCTTCTAACATCAGAATTAGCCCAGAAGGAAGAATATGGAAATATATGTCCTACCCCTCTCAGAGTAAGCTCCACTTCCTTTGACTACTCAGACACCTAGTGCGTTTTGAGAACCTACCTATGAAGCATGTTTAGTTCAAAGGGAACTCCCAGATGGCCAAGGAGGAAATGTTTCCCCAGCAACCAAGTGTAGGTGCCACCGTGTAAATTGAAGCAGTTGCCAAGAAAGGGTACTGCTGGGTGGCAGCATCATTTCTACACGTTTCTTACATTTCTAAGCCTTGGTGTGACCCATCCAGGCCTTTTCTCTGCAGTCTTCTGGGAGGCCTTGTTGTCATGTTCTGAAGTCAGCTGTCAGGGGTGCTTTACTTCCCTCCTGATCAACATGGAGACAGTCAATCCAGGGAAGCGTATAAATCCAGACTGGGTGCAAGCACTGAGACACTGGTTTCCGGGAGCCCTGGGCAGCCTCTGTTCTACCACATATCACAGGCCAACAGGCAGCCCTTGGAAAGTCCGCCCGAAGAGAGACAGAGTCAGCGGTTGCAGAGTGGCAGTTCTCTCGGTGGCAGCTCATCCATCATTTTGACTTTGTTCCATTTACAATAAGCACATTCAATTTCCATTTTAATTAAGAAGCTGAAAAGCACATGATGAGGCAGAAACCCAGCCCATGTGAGTTCTGGCTAAAATCTATGTGCCCTTAAAGTATCTGGTTTTGCCTTGCTACCCTGTGTGTGGAGTAAGGCAGTTGTTTTGGGAGTCGCAGGTGGTAACTGTTGGACGTTAAGAGCTGTCCATCTCTCATGGAGTCCGAGCTATCAGTCAGTCAACAACATTTACTGAACTCCCACTTGCTGTGGAGCTGTGGAAAGCTTCAGAGTAAGTCAACAACACGTGCAGTCAGGTACAGCCTGATTCCCATGAGTGTGTGTGTGTAGGTGTGTGGGCGTGTGTTCTCCCTTAAACATATATGAGGTGATACTATAAGCCTCATGAATCCACTAATTCAGCTAACAGCTTTTGAGTCTCTACCAGTGCAAGTCACTGCGAGATTTGGAGGGAGAAACAGAAATGAACAAGACAGTCTTTATATCCACAGACTTTATATTATAGCAAAATGGGGGAAGGTTTGAAAAGGCAAGTCAAATTTAGCAAAAGCTTAGTACTTACCATGCCATGTTCTGGGCACTTTACATTCTTTAGTTCATTTAAATCTCACAGTAAGCCTTTGAACTGGATGTTTTTCCATGCACCCCCTTCTTGAGTGCTTAAGGGGTTTGAGGCTGACAGGCTGAGCAACTTAATAGAGGTCACCAGCCTCAGAAGGGTTCCAGGGAAATGGGTCTGATCTCCTCTCTTCTGTTAGTGCTTTAGCCCTGTGCTTCCTAGGGCATTCTAAGAGAGAATGCCCTTCTCTCTCTGACAGAGAGAGAAGGGTATGAAGAGGAGGCTGACGATGATTCTAATTGCAGGAAATTTTCTGCTTTTTTTTTTTTTTTTAGACTTTTATAGTTTGATATCTTCTGTTTAGATTTACGATCCATTCCAAGTTAGTTATTATGTATTGTGTGAGGTAAGGGTCAAGGTTACTTTTGCATGAAAGACACTCAGTTGTGTCTGACTCTTTGCGACCCCATGGACTATACAGTTCACAGAATTCTCCAGGCCAGAATATTGGACTGGGTAGCCTTTCCTTTCTCCAGGGGATCTTCCCAACCCAGGGATCGAACCCAGGTCTCTTGCATTGCAGGAGGATTCTTTACCAACTGAGCCATAACGGAAGCCCAAGAATCCTGGAGTGGGTAGCCTATTACTTCTACAGTGGATCTTCCTGTCCCAGAAATTGAACCAGGGTCTCCTGCATTGCAGGCGGATTCTTTACAAACTGAGCTCTGAGGGAAGTCCTGTTGATTAGGTAACAATAGACAAGAGGAGTCTTACAAAGAACAAAGGAAAAGAAACAATGCAGAATTTGAGAGAAAGAGAGAATAAGAAATGAGACAGACGTGGCAAGCTGAAAGCTGGCTGGCAGCATCTGCCACCTGTGTGCTCTCCCACTGAAGTTCCTTAGCATCCCAAGTGGATTTCCCCCTTCCCCACCAAAACCCACTCTTAATCTTTAGATCAGTTTACCAAACACTCTAATGATAAGGCTGCTGGTGAAACCTCTTTCCTGAGTATCCTGAAGGAGTTTGGGGGATGTGTTTTGGATACCTGCTCCTTTTCAAATCTTTGAAGACAGAACCTAGGAATTCCCCACCAGGGAGACCCCCCACTCTGCCTTCAGGAACTCACAGAAATACCCCAGGACCAAGAAAGACCCCTAGAATTTCTCAAGATGAATTCACTACTACCCACTACTGCCATGTTGGCAAATGTGGAACCCCTTCTTGGTTGCATTCTTCAGTTTGGCTTGGAGTCATGTCTTTTCATGACCCTTGCACAAGTTGAAAATTAAAAACTATACTTGGCCAGGTTCCATGTTTCAGCTTCCTAGGTGGTGCCACTGGTAAAGAATCACCGGCCAATTCAGGAGACGCGAAAGATGCAGGTTCAATCCCAGGGTCAGGAAGATCTCCTGGAGTAGGATATGGCAATCAGCACCAGTATTCTTGCCTGGGAAATTCCATGGGCAGAGGAGCCTGGTGGGTCACAGTCCATGGGATCTCAAAGACTTGGATACAACTGAGCACACGTGCACACGTTTACCTTTACCCAAGAAGATATAAATCCTCCAGCATCTCCCTTTCCTCTTTCTTAGAGCAAAGCCAAGGCCTTTGCCATGGCTGACTGGCTTTGCATCCCTCCCCTACTCTCTTGCAGCACCACACCATCACCTTTCTGACCTCAGCTTGTATTGCTTTGCTCTGCTCTCTGATCCAGAAACACTGGCCTCATATCCACTCTGTGCATATGCCAGGCATGCTCCTGCTTCTGGGCCTTTGCACTAGCTCTTCCCTCTCCTGGAATGTTCCTACTCCAAAAGTCTATGAGACTCCTTTAGTCCACTTACCTTCCTTAGGGGAGGGCCCTCCTTGATCACTTCGTTTAAAATCGCGATGTCCCTTCCCTTACTCCCTTTTTGGTTTTTCATCTTCAGAAATACTCATCACCTTCTAATAAACTAATAATCTAATATTTTTCCTTTCATTTTCCACTTAAAATCCACCAAAATGTAACTGCATGAAGGAAAATAATGAGTGTCTTAATTACGGCTGGGAGTTCAATACAGTTCTAAACACACAGTGAATGTTCAATAAATATTTTACAAATTCTTCAACTGACATCAAATATAGAACCAAGTCAGCCCAGAAGCAATGAGGATGCCTGGCATTCTGAGCTTGGCTCCTGACATTATCCTTCGATGAAAAAGAGCCAGGGCTTTTTGGAGAAATGGCTGATTCTCAGGCTGGGTAGGAAATGCAGCTAGATCTTCACATCATCACTGCTAATTCAATCAACTGCAGATTTGCAATTAGCTGAATACTCAGATGCAGAACCCTCCAATATGGAGGGCTGCCTATGCTAATCATTTTCTATAAAGGACTTAGATATCTGCCAATTTTGGCATCCAGGAGGTTGGAGAATCCTAGGCCAATATCCTATGGATACCTAGGGATGACTATTTATAAGATGAGCCTGGGGTATCTTGTAGTGCCAGAAAGTAAAGCAGTACTTAAAACAACAACAAGAGTAACAGAAAAAACCCCTCAAAACCTCTACCTTGGTTGAAGGGACACCGAAAATGTTTGGAACAATCAGAGCAACAAAATAAATAGAGTAGCGTTGAATTACAACACAAAGGATAAAATAAATATACAGGGGTCCATACTGATACAAGTAATGATTGAATAAGTAAATAGGAGGGAGAAATAAACCCTTGCAGAAGAATCTCAAATCATTTATGTAGGTATTCTGCCCTCAAGGAGGAACAACATGGCTCTCCACTCCTTAACTGTGGGCTTCACATAGTGATTTCCTTCCAAAGCGGACAATATGGGGAGAGAAAGAAAAAAAGAAAAAGCATATAGTGGAAAAACTGACTAAAAAGCGGACAGCAATACCTCCGCATGGTGTTCAAGGTTAACATCAACTGAGATACAGCATCATGATAGTGTGTGCCCTTTTCTACGTGAAGAAAATGCCACCTGTCTCTCTAGTTTTCCTTTCCCAAATTCGTTTGCTGTTCGTTTGCTCAGTTGTGTCCGATTCTTTGTGACCCCATGGACTGCAGCACGCCAGGCTTCCCTGTCCTTCACCATCTCCCAGAGCTGGCTCAAACTCATGTGCATTGAGTCAGTGATGCCATCCAACCACTTCATCCTCTGTCATCCCCTTCTCCTCCTGCCTTCAGTCTTTCCCAGCATCAGGGTCATTTCTACTGAGTCAGTTCTTCTCATCAGGAGGCCAAAGTGTTGGAGCTTCAGCTTCCGCATCAGTCCTTCCAGTGAACATTCAGGATTGATTTCCTTTAGGACTGACTGGTTGGATCTCTGTTGTTTCCCAAGGGACTCTCAAGAATCTTCTCCAGCACCATAGTTCCAAACCATCAAATCTTTGGCATTCAGCTTTCTTTATGGTCCAACTCTCACATCTGTACACGAATATTGGAAAAACCATAGCTTTGACTATAGGGACCTTTGTCAGCAAAATGATGTATCTGCTTTATAATATGCTATGTATGTTTGTCATAGCTTTTCTTCCAAGGAGCACAACCTAATCATGAGGAAACATCAGACAAATCCTGACTGAGGGACAGTCTATAAAATACTTGACCAGTACTCTTCAAAACTGTCAAGGTCCTTAAAAATAAGGAAAGTCAGAGAAACTGTCACTGCCAAGAGGAGCCTAAGAAGATATGACAACTAAATGTAATGTGGAGTCCTGGATGAGATCCTGGAACAGAAAAAGACTTTAGGGAAAACTAAGGAAGTGTGAATCAACAATGGACTTAGTTAATAACACTGTACTAACACTGGTCACAAATTACAACAAATGTACCATGTATTGCATGACACTAGTAATAGGGGAAATTGGGTGTGGGAAGCATGGAAACTCTCTGTGCTGTCTTTTCAATTTTTCTGAAAATCTAAAACTGTTCTAAAAAAAAATGAAGGGTATTAAAAAAAAAATAGAGCCAAGTTCAAATTAGTTAGGAAGCCAGAAAACCATTATTATATCTTGAATGTGTCAGTTCCAGTTGGAAATTTGCCAGCTTTCTGAGTATGATCACACCGACAGCTCTATTAATCTCCTGATACCAAACTCCTTTTAAATTTAGCAATGGTCCTTTTTCCTCCCATCATCTTTTTTCCTTTGCTTTTGGTATTGTAGTCTTGAGGTACCCTTTAACAGCACACTGATTTTCCAAAGACTGCAATAATTAATAATAATTCTGCGTCTTATTTCTTAAACTTGCTTTTAGTTACTTTCCTCCAATAATTTTTATTTTATCAATAATTTATTCTAATTTTTTATTTATGTTTTTGGTCTCTTGGGTGTAAAATTGGAGAGCGGTCTTAGTCTTTTGGAAGAGCAGGTTGCCTCTAATGCAATCCGCAATCTATACCTAACGTATTTGAAAAACATTGTCTATAATCTCCCCCTAGGTGAAATTTGTTCTTTTAGAGAATAATAAGACAATGACATGATGTTTTACATTTTTGCTACAATGCACATTTTCAGCTGGAACAAAATTCATCAATTGAAAAAACAGAATTGAATAAAAATTAATAATTAGTTTGTTATGTTTTAGATGCTGACCAAAGTCCCATCCAAAAAAAGCCTTTGGCTTTGGTTTCTCAGCATGTGGCTGTGACTCAACTGTTCTCCTTTGATCTCCTACCCTTTAGTACTTTGTTTCTCTGGGAGAAAAAAAAATGCTTGACAATATTGGCTTGCATGAGGTTGAGTCTCTTTTTAACCATCTATTTTAACTACACCTGTAAATGACAGCTTTGAGCTTGCTTGGCTTTTCCAGGGTGTGTAAACATTGTAAAATAAAAAATACTGAATTCAAGTGCAACACCCAGTGTGAACCCCACGCCCTCGACTCTTGAACTGTATAACCCTAGTCAGGAGATTTCACCCCTTCAAACCTCGATTCCTTCACTTGCAAAATGGCCACTGTGCCCTCTTTCTTGCCCACTTTCCATATTTGGATGAGAGGAACAAACAAAGTAAGGGGTGCAAACATTTTGTGTAAACCACAAGGCACAAAATAATCTGAACTAGAAATGTTTTCGGTGATGAATACCTTACTTTTTCTTACGTTAAAAAAAAAAAAAAAAAAAAAAAAAACTTTTGGAGAATTTTTAACTATTTTTAACTCATCTAGAACACTTCTATCTGCTGTGCCCCAGGTTTTACTTCAGCTTCCCAATCACTCTTGGCCTTTCTCAAACCTCCACTTTGCTTATCCTTTCAGATTTTCTTTTCCCTGTTTATTTCCCTGCCCACCTATTCTCTCCATTCTGCAGACACAGTAAGGACATTTTGTTCTGGGTTTAGATTTAATTTCACCTTTCTGAGCTCCAGCTTCCTTATTCATCAAATGGGGATGATAATAAAGCAATAAAACACCACTGAATTGTTTGGGGGATTAACTGAGATAATATACTGAAGGTGATAGTTTCATAGTAAACTCACATAGGAACTCAGCAAGTGTTTGTAGGATGAATACATTTCCTTCCGTGGGTTTCCAGGTTCATTGTGCCCTCTGGGCGCTTGTTGTCCTGGGTCTGGTTGTGAACCTGGCTCTTTACCAACTAAAGAGGGCCCATGCACAGAGCCCACAGCTGTGAGGTGCCATGCTGTGCCAGTGTGCTCTGTCACAGCTGACTCTTTGTGACCGCACAGAGGATTTTCCAGGCGGGAATACTGGAGCGGTTTCCATTTCCTCCTCCAGAGAATCTTCCCGACCCAGGGACTGAACCTGTGTCTCTTGCATTGGGAGGCAGATTCTTTACCACGGAGCAACCTGGGAAACTTATGAAAAGAATAAGGAATGGTGAAGAAACGTTTTCTGAGTGTGTGATACAAACCAAACACTAGACTCGGTCCTCCCAACCTGTTACTTTCAGGCCTGTCCTTGGCATCTCGGCCCTCAATTCTATCTTGCCTGGATTGTTTCTTTGATTTTCTTAGGCTTTACCTCTAACTCCTTACCTACAGGAATATGGGAGCAGGTCTTTCAGGCTGTTCTTCCCTGAAGCCTCCACTGAGGCAAAGCATAGAGCACTTATAAGGGTCTTGTGAACCCTTGAGGACACGGGGAGTATGCTCAGCCCATGCATCTAATTCAGCGCTCTGACTCTATGGAGTCCGTCTGTACTCTCGGGGCAACGTGATCTCAGAATGTTGATGCTTCCTTTTAAGAATCTATTCATGGTGGGGGAAATCTCTGGGGCTCCTAGGAAATTCTTCTGGAGGGAAGACTCTTCAATATGGGATCTTTTCACTAGTTCTGCCTTGTTTGGGGTGAGAGGAAGAACTCTTGTTCACTGTGCTCTTTAGAAGCCTCATATGTGAAGGTGGAAGCTTTACTCTCCATCTCACTACAGCTTGGTGACCCACGACTTGGGTCAATTCTTAGTCTCCAACATCTTTTCATATTGCCAAAGTTAATGGGGACCCATGTGACTATTTTTAGATTTTCTTGAGGTGGGGAGCCTCTGTGGCATGCATCACTACCTGCGCGGTATTTGTGTTACGTGTATGTTTAATTTATTTCTCTGGAAAACTCCGTGCTTATCCAACCAGGAACAATAAATCTCTTCCCAGTGTCATAGCTTGGGTTAAGTTCGGGGCTATGAGACTCTAAGGACTGTGTTAGCTCCATCAGACTCTGTTGCTTCTGTGCCATCCCAGCCAGGAGTGCAGTGCAACTTAAAAATGTACCCTGCCTTTCAATGTTGTCTTGGTTTTTCTGGCCACATCTTTGGTACTCTGGGAAGTGATAGGGAGCAATAAATAGCTCACATCAACCTCTTGGGAGGTATTTGAATGGGCAAAGCATGAGGTAGTCTGACAAGGCTGATTCCAAAAAGGATGAGATCCAGAGATACCTGGAAAAGAACTTTTAGAAGTATTTCTGAATTAGATTGCAAAGCTCATGATTCACTAAGCCAAAAATCATTTTCTCCTTAAACAGAGAGACTGTCAAACCACCCAATAGCCAAAAGGTGGCACTCCTCATCCACTATTCATTTCCTTCCAAAGTGAAACCATCCCTATGTGTTCCTGTTCCTTCTATTAGTCATTTCATAATAAAATGTTATACCTCCATCCTCTCCTGGTAGAACATAGCAATAAAACAGATCTTATTGTTTGGGTTGATCTGTGTGTTGATATATGCCAGTCCTTATCCCTCCGGGTGGACAATGCATAAACTGTATTTTCAGTAGACTTGGCCTATAGTTCTGTGTGTATCATAGACTATGCCATATAACTGAGCACCTTTATTATAAAATCATCCCTGACCAGATCCAACATTTTAATTTGTCTCTAGAGTTTGTCTCTCTCAGTTTCATAAACCGTGAAAACACAGCTGGAGCAATTTACAGACTGTGGAAAAACTCTTGAGTATTTTTGCTGAAGTACTAATTCAAGGATCATGCTTTGTTACTTCCTGTTTCATTGTTGTTTCTAAAACTAGTTAATGGGCAATGGGCTGTTTCAAATTTGCCTGGCCCTGCCATGCTGTCGCATGCACCCCCTGTCAGGGCTCAGCATGAGTTGGGTCCACGCATGACAGCAAAATGGTACTGATGGGAGAATGAATTTGAGAACACATCACTGAGCCTGAAATCAGAGCAACAATCTGGAAAGATCTAGGTTAGTATTCTTGAGTTATATGAATGTGAGGCCTGAGGCTTTAGAAAAATCAAATCCCACTCTGTTATAACTTTCCACCAACCCCAAATATTTTTCAGATACAGTTTCAGAATCGGCACTGGGCTAGTGTCACTACAGAGGAAGGGAAACTTTCACAGCTTCCTGACTTATGGATCATTAGCAGCAAAGACATAGAATGTAATGGAGAGCAGTGTGTCAGCTGAGGGGACAAGTATTAAGCAAGAAGATTAACTACAGGAATGCCACAATAACCTAGATTTTGGAAATGTAGAAACTTCAGTCATTTTGAACACAGACACAAAATTGTGTATAAGTTAGAAGAGAGTCTGAGGGGCATGGAAGACTGTTATTATAAAATCCAAGCATTGTGGGAATAAAGCCTATAAGAGTTTTAGGACCTGGCATAATATAGGGTGGACTTCCCTGGTGGCTCAGCGGTAAAGAATCCACCTGCCAGGAGACATGAGTTTGATCCCTAGGTGGAGAAGGTCCCCTGGAGAAGGAAATGACAACCCACTCCAGTATTTTGCTTGGGAAATCCCAAGGACAGAGGAGCCTGGGAGGTCATGGACCATGGGGTCACAAAGAATCAGACATGACTTAGCGACTAAACAACACAGCAACAAAAATGCAAGGCAGGTGCTCAAAAATATTTATGAAATAGATGGATGATAAGTGGAGAAAGGCAGAACCCTGAGTGAGGCGGGCTTACTGGATTCAACGTTATGAAAGGATGAAAGGCTGTTATGAACAGACTATCCAGCATAGGAGAAAATGGCCTTGCACTGCTCGAGAATCTCTAAAGTCATCACCACAATAGCATGATTCAAGGATGGAGGCTTTCCATGTAAACTTCACTTGTTGACAAAACATGGAATTACAGTTAGAACGTCCTATTCCTTAAGATGTATGTGCTAAGAATGGTTAAGATTCAAAACAACTTATGCTGTTAAAAGGACAAAGCCTGAATTCTTTACTTTGAACATTTACTACTGGTCAAGAACTGAATTTGATTCTATAATATAGTGGTAAACAAGTTGTCTGAAATGTTCACTTAGATCACATATTTTGAAATTTTATGGTGTCCAAAAAAGAGACATTAACACACTTTATTATATATATATATATAAAGAACAAGTGCTTTTGAGCAGAACTGATCCAGAAAACTTATAGCTCTAGTTCAAGTCCTCTGTAAAGCAGAGATCAGAAGAAAATAATCAGTGCTACATCATTTGATTTTAATTTTTTAAAAATATAGTTGCTTTATAGCATTGTGTTAGTTTTAGGTATACAGTAAAAGCAGAGACATTACTTTGCTGACTAAGGCCCATCTAGTCAAGGCTATGGCTTTTCCAGTAGTCATGTATGGATGTGAGAGTTGGACTGGGAAGAAGGCTGAGCACTGAAGAATTGATGCTTTTGAGCTGTGGTGTTGGAGAAGACTCTTGAGAGTCCCTTGAACTGCAAGGAGATCCAACCAGTCCATTCTGAAGGAGATCGGCCCTGAGATTTCTTTGGAAGGAATGGTGCTGAAGCTGAAGCTCCAGTACTTTGGCCACCTCATGTGAAGAGTTGACTCATTGGAAAAGACTCTGCTGCTGGGAGGGATTAGGGGCAGGAGGAGAAGGGGATGACAGAGGATGGGATGGCTGGATGGCATCACTGACTCGATGGACATGAGTCTGAGTGAACTTCGTGAGTTGGTGATGGACAGGGAGGCCTGGTGTGCTGCGATTCATGGGGTCACAAAGAGTCGGTCACAGCTGAGCGACTGAACTGAACTGAACTGAAAGTGATTGAGTTAAACATATATACATATATCTTAAAAAAATTCTTTTCCACTATAGATTATTACAAAATATTGAATATCATTCCTTGTGCTGTACAGTAAAATCTTGTTGCTTATCTGTTTTAGATATAGTAGTTTGTATCTGGTAATCCCAAACTCCTAATTTATTGCTGCACCCCATCACTGCTGCCTCTTTGTTAATCATAAGATTACTTTCTATGTCTGAGAGTTTATTTCTATTTTATAAACAAGTTCATTTGTATCATTTTTTTAGACTTCACAAATAAGTGATATCATATTGTAATTATCTGCATCTTTCTGACTTATTCACTTAATAGGATAATCTCTAGGCCCACCTATGTTCCTACAAATGGCATTTTTTCATTCTTTTTTATGACTGAGTAATATTCCATTGTGTGTCTATATATACACACCACAGCTTCTTTCTCTGATCCTCTGTCAATGGACACTTAGATTATTTCCATGTCTTGACTATTATAAATAGTGCTTCAAGTTTGATCTATTATGTGGATTTTTCCTATATTGACAGCATTTTTTATGACTTTCTTAGTGGGTGTGTTACCCATTAAGACAACACAGTGAAATTAGGCAAATTACTAAGAAGCCATGCCCTTCATCTCTCTTACAGCATAGAAGCATTGTGTTGTAAAAACTATCTTGCTTTTCACTTAACTTGTGGTCCCACCAGATACTGTGGCTTCTGATGCTTTCAAGGTTGTGGTGGAAAATCTCAGGCTACTTGGCGTGTAGAGGGTGAAGTGCCATTGACTGAAATAAAGAAATGAGGTGACTTTAGTTCTTCTAACCCAAAACATTTCCTCACCAAGGTCTAGGAAATGTTTCTGGAAAGGTTCATCTGGTTAGGTTGGAATGAGAATTTAGTAGTTTGTTTCATCTCTTTAAATATGTGGAAACATGATAATCAAATGGTGTTCTCATTCTATTCTTCAGGAAGAGCTCAGCCACCAGTTTCTCCAGTCATTTGAACAAGACTCTTACCACATTTGTAGTGTTCTTTGTTGTTATATTCCTATTGACTTTTAGACGTAAAATTAAGTTGTAGCTCAAAGAATTTGCATGTTCAGCTTTAGGCCATACAGAATCATAGACCAAGCCTGGGATAATGTGTGTCTTAGGTCTTTCATAGCTAATGCACAGCTCTTCTGCAAAATTTAAACAGTTGCTGGTGCTAATTTCACATTTTCCAAACTGGAAGATGCTCTTTGGTGCCCTGGGTTGGATTTTTAACTGTAGATTTTCTTTTTTTTTCATCTTTATAGTCTGATGTTTTTAGAGTGTACTTTAAGTGGAAAAAAACTTGTTGGGTTTCTCCAACAACAACTCATTCTAATGTTGTAGAAATGAAAGCACCCATTGCTTTTCTGATTTTTCACTTTCTAATCAGTTTTCATAGTGATTCGAAGATCTAACCTAATCTCAGGACAATTCTTATAGATAAGGAATTAGCTGTTCCTGTATTGCAGCTCAAGGTCATGCCTCATTTCTAGCAGTTCCAACTCAGTGAGATTCAAAAAAGAAATGGCCCCATTCATGCCACCAAGCTAAAATCATGAGTACAACTCATTTTCTCTCTACAAAGTTTTTTTTCCCCTCTTTGACTATGCTCAGTTCAGTTCAGTTCAGTCGCTTAGTCGTGTCCAACTCTTTGAGACCCCATGGACTGCAGCATGCCAAGCTTCCCTGTCAATCACCAACTCCTGGCGTTCACTCAAACCCATGTCCATTGAGTTGGTGATGCCATTCAACCATCTCATCCTCTGTCATCCCCTTCTCCCACCTTCTATCTTTCCCAGCATCAGGGTCTTTTCAAATGAGTCAGTTCTTTGCATCAGGTGGCCAAAGTCCTGGAGTTTCAGCTTCAGCATCAGTCCTTCCAAAGAACACTCAGGACTGATCTCCTTTAGGACAGACTGGTTGGATCTCCTTATAGTCCAAGGAACTCTCAAAAGTCTTCTTCAACACCACAGTTCAAAATCATCCATTCTTTGGTGCTCAGCTTTCTTTATAGTCCAATCGACTATGCTAGGTTTAGTCCAACACAAAGGTCATTCTGATTTCTATTTTGAATGTACATTATTCCTCCCCAAAGATGAATGAAGTGCCAAAGCTAAGACAATCCTAAGCCAAACTTGGTTAAAATAAGTCTACTAAGATTTTCACATATTGATTTGAAAACCTAAATAGAAAATTACTCTTGGATTACTTATTCTATTGGTTATTGGTGGGATAATTAACAGGGCTTCCCTGGTGGTTCAGATGGTAAAGAGTCTAGCTGCAAGTCTCTTGCAGGAGACTTGCAGGTTCGATCCCTGGGTCAAGAAGATCCCCTGGAGAAGGAAATGGCAACCCACTCCAGTATTCTTACCTGGGAAATTCCATGGACAGAGGAGTCTGGTGGGCTACACCCCATGGAGTCGCAAAGAGTCAGACGCGACTGAGCAACTAACACACATATGTATTTTTTCAAACCACTAGTCTGCCCACACTGTCCGGATTGTTTTTAAAACTATTGGAAATTTCCATCCAGGTTGCATTTTCTTTGTTTGCTTCCATCAACATTTCTTTGCCCAAAGAGTTTCTTTTGTGGTTCAATTTTCCCATCTTTTTAATATAGAGGGCTGATCCAGCTGTAATTGTGCATGGTTATATACTGACAACCCACATAAACAAACATCAACAAACACAGCCCTTTGATAGGGTGATGTCATCACAACTGGAGTTTAAAAAGCAAATACAAGTGGGTAACTTGGACACCTGTGTCAGCTCTCCTTAGTCCTTCCTCCTATCGCCCTTGACGATGAAAGAATTATCTTTACTGAAGGTGGAACCCTCTGTTGACACCAGCTCCCCTAGTCCCAACCCTGGAAGATCAATTTCATGTCAGCTTGTTTAGATTGATAGTGAGGCCACCTGGGCCTCAGCTGTCAGGAAACCCAGTTCTTTGCTTAAACAGCAGGCAGCTATCAAAATAGGGGAGAGAGAGAGGCTATCAGGCTTAATACTGGCACACATTAGAGACTAGAGGACTCTCACAGGTCAGCTAATGTTGCCATTACCATTTGTCAGGTGTACAATCACCTGGAGAATAAGGATAATGGGGCCTTTGTAGGATTTTGAATCAACACCCCAAACAATTCAACCACTGTTCACAGGTTAGAGCTGTAATTCACTGACCCTTCTTCCCTCTCTTCTCAAATAAACCCCTACTCTTCCCACCTCCCAGGAACAATACATCAATCGGTACGTTCACTTTTCCACAATATGACAGCTGGTTAAGTGACACCGTGAGATTCCCTTCCTAAGAGCTGCTGTATAGAAACAGCTGTTGGGGTGATTTTTCGTGTTGTTCAACCTTGTTTCCAGCATCAGAGGATTTAGAATTGTGCCTTCTTGGAGAGAATTTCTCTTTTGTTTTAAATGTATTTAATACAAAAACTGAATGCCATTCATGGTTTAAAAAAAATATCAAGGGGAATCATTTGCTCTCGAGGTTCATAAAATAGTCTTTTTCTTCGCTTTCATTTCAGCATTAAAAATTGTATGAGTGGAACTTTCCTGGTGGTCTGGTGGTGTAGACTCTGAGCTTCCAATGTAGGGGCTGTGGATTTGATCCTGGGATGTGAGAACTAAGATCTCACATGCCATGTGGTATGGCCAAATTGAAGCAAAGCAAAACAAAACAATCAGAGGTACCTCCATGATGAAATGAACAGAGAGCAAATTCAGGTTCACTGTGCCATGGTGCCTGGGCTGGTCTCCACTGTGGACCTGCCCAGGGTGCTCAGTCTGGTGGCATTTTTTCATTCCATTCCACCTCCTACCCTGGCTCCATCTTCCCTTTCCTTGCACTTCTCACAAGTCCTTTTTGTCCTTTTAAAACCATGAAGCCAGTTCTAGAACTCCCCCGAAAGAATTTATTTTCCTCTCTGTTAACTCTGGGAAGAAAATGGAAAAAAAAAACACCAAAAAACTAAAATAGTAATATCAAATAAAGAAGTGAAAATCTACCTTCTTGCTCACNAACCATCTCATCCTCTGTCATCCCCTTCTCCCACCTTCTATCTTTCCCAGCATCAGGGTCTTTTCAAATGAGTCAGTTCTTTGCATCAGGTGGCCAAAGTCCTGGAGTTTCAGCTTCAGCATCAGTCCTTCCAAAGAACACTCAGGACTGATCTCCTTTAGGACAGACTGGTTGGATCTCCTTATAGTCCAAGGAACTCTCAAAAGTCTTCTTCAACACCACAGTTCAAAATCATCCATTCTTTGGTGCTCAGCTTTCTTTATAGTCCAATCGACTATGCTAGGTTTAGTCCAACACAAAGGTCATTCTGATTTCTATTTTGAATGTACATTATTCCTCCCCAAAGATGAATGAAGTGCCAAAGCTAAGACAATCCTAAGCCAAACTTGGTTAAAATAAGTCTACTAAGATTTTCACATATTGATTTGAAAACCTAAATAGAAAATTACTCTTGGATTACTTATTCTATTGGTTATTGGTGGGATAATTAACAGGGCTTCCCTGGTGGTTCAGATGGTAAAGAGTCTAGCTGCAAGTCTCTTGCAGGAGACTTGCAGGTTCGATCCCTGGGTCAAGAAGATCCCCTGGAGAAGGAAATGGCAACCCACTCCAGTATTCTTACCTGGGAAATTCCATGGACAGAGGAGTCTGGTGGGCTACACCCCATGGAGTCGCAAAGAGTCAGACGCGACTGAGCAACTAACACACATATGTATTTTTTCAAACCACTAGTCTGCCCACACTGTCCGGATTGTTTTTAAAACTATTGGAAATTTCCATCCAGGTTGCATTTTCTTTGTTTGCTTCCATCAACATTTCTTTGCCCAAAGAGTTTCTTTTGTGGTTCAATTTTCCCATCTTTTTAATATAGAGGGCTGATCCAGCTGTAATTGTGCATGGTTATATACTGACAACCCACATAAACAAACATCAACAAACACAGCCCTTTGATAGGGTGATGTCATCACAACTGGAGTTTAAAAAGCAAATACAAGTGGGTAACTTGGACACCTGTGTCAGCTCTCCTTAGTCCTTCCTCCTATCGCCCTTGACGATGAAAGAATTATCTTTACTGAAGGTGGAACCCTCTGTTGACACCAGCTCCCCTAGTCCCAACCCTGGAAGATCAATTTCATGTCAGCTTGTTTAGATTGATAGTGAGGCCACCTGGGCCTCAGCTGTCAGGAAACCCAGTTCTTTGCTTAAACAGCAGGCAGCTATCAAAATAGGGGAGAGAGAGAGGCTATCAGGCTTAATACTGGCACACATTAGAGACTAGAGGACTCTCACAGGTCAGCTAATGTTGCCATTACCATTTGTCAGGTGTACAATCACCTGGAGAATAAGGATAATGGGGCCTTTGTAGGATTTTGAATCAACACCCCAAACAATTCAACCACTGTTCACAGGTTAGAGCTGTAATTCACTGACCCTTCTTCCCTCTCTTCTCAAATAAACCCCTACTCTTCCCACCTCCCAGGAACAATACATCAATCGGTACGTTCACTTTTCCACAATATGACAGCTGGTTAAGTGACACCGTGAGATTCCCTTCCTAAGAGCTGCTGTATAGAAACAGCTGTTGGGGTGATTTTTCGTGTTGTTCAACCTTGTTTCCAGCATCAGAGGATTTAGAATTGTGCCTTCTTGGAGAGAATTTCTCTTTTGTTTTAAATGTATTTAATACAAAAACTGAATGCCATTCATGGTTTAAAAAAAATATCAAGGGGAATCATTTGCTCTCGAGGTTCATAAAATAGTCTTTTTCTTCGCTTTCATTTCAGCATTAAAAATTGTATGAGTGGAACTTTCCTGGTGGTCTGGTGGTGTAGACTCTGAGCTTCCAATGTAGGGGCTGTGGATTTGATCCTGGGATGTGAGAACTAAGATCTCACATGCCATGTGGTATGGCCAAATTGAAGCAAAGCAAAACAAAACAATCAGAGGTACCTCCATGATGAAATGAACAGAGAGCAAATTCAGGTTCACTGTGCCATGGTGCCTGGGCTGGTCTCCACTGTGGACCTGCCCAGGGTGCTCAGTCTGGTGGCATTTTTTCATTCCATTCCACCTCCTACCCTGGCTCCATCTTCCCTTTCCTTGCACTTCTCACAAGTCCTTTTTGTCCTTTTAAAACCATGAAGCCAGTTCTAGAACTCCCCCGAAAGAATTTATTTTCCTCTCTGTTAACTCTGGGAAGAAAATGGAAAAAAAAAACACCAAAAAACTAAAATAGTAATATCAAATAAAGAAGTGAAAATCTACCTTCTTGCTCACTGTAGCCAAGTCTCTCACATGGGAAGTCCAGTGATGTGATTATAGATTTCCGAAGCTAAAAGATCGGAACTAACATTGGAATGGCAAATGGACGGTAGACACTGGATTATGTCCTTCAGTTGCTCTGTATTGTGGCCCAGGAAGAATTTTCCAGAGCCCTCAAACACTTGTTTGGAAAAGACATGTAATATGGTTGAAGTTTTTCCAACACCAAGCACAGATGACTTCTTGGCAGGGCTGCATTTCCAGAGCGCTTAGTTTTGCCTCCTTCTGGGCTGACACTTCTGTCTTTTGCAGAGGAGACTGGTTCATTCAAGAGAGGAAAACATAATGTAGGTTTTCAACAGTGCTACTTCCTCAAGCCTTTCGTTAGTACTTAGAACATTTATAGAGAGAAAGGTTGATTGAAGTCTTTTCTTACATATTTTGACATCATTTACCAACAACTAGTATCTTAAGAAGGTACCTCATTGACTTCAACTCACATCCTGGCAGAGAGGATATGTGTCTAGGAGAAGAGAGAAAACTTGGAGGGGCTGGATCTCAAAGGATGTGTTGTGTGTATGTGTGGCTTTTGTCTAAGTCCAGCCCTGTTTTGGTTCAAAGACAAATATTCCTAGTGAAATAAAGATTTTTGTGATCGTAATTATTACATCATGGAATGATACTTTGGACTCACTTCTGGGAGGCTCAAAGCAATGTATCTTGGGACTTCCCTGGTGGTTGTGTAGCTAAAACACTGTACTCCCTATACAAGAGGCTTGGATTTGATCCCTGGTCGGGAAACTAGATCCCACATGCTGTAACTAAGAGTTTGCATGCCGCAACCAAAAAACATTCTGCGTGGTACAGCTAAGACCCAGCACAGCTAAATAAATAAATATATTTTTTAAAAGTAATGTATTCCACTGGAGAACACTTCCGCACACACATTTAACAGTAGTTTCCAGTAGCAAATTATTTTTTCTTTTTTTCACAAAGGAATTGGCCAGTATAGCCAATTAGGTCTTTCAACGCAGTCACTGGTGGCTCATGCAGTAAAGAATCTGCCTGCAATGCAGGTGACCTGGGTTTGATTCCTGGGTCGGGAAGATCCCCTGTAGAAGGAAATGGAAACCTACTTCAGTATTCCTGCCTGTAGAACTTGGGCAGAGGAACCTGGCAGGCTATAGTCCACGGGGTCGCAAAGAGTCAGACATGACTGAGTGACTAACACTTTCACCTTCAATGCAGTCATATTGTGTAATGTACAAATTAGCAACCTGGTGCTGAATCCAGAAACAAAGCATGTAAGAAACCCAGTCTTCAATATACCCACACGGTCACTTCATGGACACAACTGCTGAATGCGAATCATGTTTATTTAACAAGGGGAAAAATGACTCATAAATGAGAAATCTAATTTTTTGTTTTATTTTATAGTAAGCCCTAGTTCTAGGGTATGGGATGTGTGGAATTCATTTTGCTTTTTCAAGTATTAGTTGCTGCATGAGAAAGAGGCCACAAAATATAGCACTTCTTTGGCCACATGCTCACCACATATGAGTAGCCAGAAGGGCAAGAGATAGGGAGACGAAGAGGGGAAGACTGGGGAACGAGTGGGAAAGGAGAGGGAGGGAAAGAATGGTTCCATATTCAGCTCCTTGGGAGTCCCTTGGTGGTTTATTTGTTGTGAGGAGCCAGAAAACAAATCCATTCTAAACTTTCTTCTTCCTGGCAGATTTTTGAAAGCTGAGGTTTCTCTGCTGACTGTGCGTGTCCTTTCATCATGTGTTTGGTTTTTCAACATCAAGCCATTTCCCCAAGATGAGAACAGTTACTTTCAATTAATAAACCGTCTTGCAATCACCCTTTGTTCATAACCACGTGAAGGCTTCTGCATGTGCAGATGAGCGCTTACCCATTCAACATCTCTCTCCATTAGCTGTCTCCACTCCTCACTGTATTTTCCATTCTGCCTTCTCCCCTGACACTAAGCGTTTGCCTGCTTACCGCCAGCTCTGCAGAGAGGCAGCCACACAAACACACTATAGTCCACGTTCACTCACAAACTGAGAATAAAGGTCTTTACTTCCAATGCCCTGTGAAGATTGGTAACTTTCGTCTGTAAATCAGGTAACTTATTTTTCCTAGTCTTAAGGGCTCTCTCCTTGTACAAAATAGAATTATGCTTTGAAAAGAAGGATTCATTGATTTCAGTGCGATGAGGGGTTATTTTGAAAACAGTTGATCCTCTGCTAATCTTCTTGGTCGTGTCAGTCTGTGTTTGGAAGCTTCTGGACTGTGTAGACAGAAAATGAATTGTGAGTTCCTTGGGCACAGCCTCGGATCTTGCTCATTTTTGTATATCTGATGATCGCAAACAGTCAGGAACACGCTAGGGTATACACATACGGTGTGAATAAAGAGCTAGCATAGGGAACCATGTTTAAGCTGGGCGTCACCACTGAGAGAGAACGTGTATGCTCTGCTATGCCTTGTCAACTTCCTCTGACTCCATTCATGGAACCCAGCATGCCAAAACTCAAGTTTCTTTCTTTTCTATTATTCTGGGGAAAATGGTTAAGAACTAAACTAATAGAAAACACACATAGAAGTCAACCTGGATGCTTACTGAGAGCAAGACTCAGACTCTTAAGAAGCTCTGCCAATGACTTAACTGGTTTTCTAAGTTAAATATTAAATAATCCTCTGGGTTGTCCAAAGGTCCTTCTGCTTAAGTAGGAGGAGACAGACATTTTCTCCAGCACAACTTAACCGACAAAATTCCCAACAGAAACAATTTGTGATTATTATAAAAAGTCCAACAAATATAGAGATGTATAAATACAAAGGCAAAAATTACCCATGCTCCAGCCATACATGAATCACCACTGGAACAATGTGCTGTATCTCATTCCAGGATTATTCTACAAATAAACAGGGCTATCTAACTATCCATTTATCAACATCTATCTGTATCTAGAATACTATGCATATGTTTTTTAACTTCATTTTTCTCTCTTAAACATTATATACATTTGCCTCACCATTTTAATAGGTTTCTAAGTAGTCTAGTAAATGAACATATGTAATTAACTTAACCAATCCCCTATTGTGGACACCTGGATGGTTTCCAATACTAATACACTTTTAATACTTGTTTCAAACATTGAAAGTGACATTGGTTTTTCAAGTTGAAAATGGTAGTTCATAGTTCAGTTCAGTTCAGTCGCTCAGTCGTGTCCGACTCTTTGCGACCCCATGAATCGTAGCACACCAGGCCTCCCTGTCCATCACCAACTCCTGGAGTTCACTCAGACTCACGCCCATCGAGTCAGTGATGCCATCCAGCCATCCCATCCTCGGTCGTCCCCTTTTCCTCCTGCCCCTAATCCCTCCCAGCATCAGAGTCTTTTCCAATGAGTCAACTCTTCGCATCAGGTGGCCAAAGTACTGGAGCTTCAGCTTTAGCATCACACTCCTTCTGAAGAAATCCCAGGACCAACCTCCTTCAGAATGGACTGGTTGGATCTCCTTGCAGTCCAAGGGACTCTCAAGAGTCTTCTCCAGTACCACAGTTCAAAAGCATCGATTCTTCAGCGCTCAACCTTCTTCACAGTCCAACTCTCGCATCCATACATGACCACTGGAAAAATCGTAGCCTTGACTAGACGGACCTTAGTCGGCAAAGTAATATCTCTGCTTTTGAATATGCTATCTAAGTTGGTCATAACTTTTCTTCCAAGGAGTAAGCGTCTTTTGATTTCATGGTAGTTCATAAATTTTGCAGTAACTATAACACAAAATGAAAGTGTAAAAAGTAAAACTGAACATCTCAGGGTCACCCTACATGGTTGGGAGGGTTGTACACTGCACAAGAGCCCCACAGCTAATAGAAGTCCAATCATATTGCAGACAGTGAAGGGTTTTCTATTTATTACAACAATTTCCTATCAGATGGCTATATATTATAAGAATATCCTGACAGATGGAAATAAAACATCTTGAGTAAAGTGCATCTTTCTCCAATGGACAGCATCTTTCTCCAATGGACAGCATCTTTGGTTTTCCCCAAACTCATGTCTCCCTCTTACATTGCTCAATCAGTACTATCTTATGAAAATTTCTGCAGTCAATAGATATAGTTCTAAGTCATTCTTTTTAATGGGTGATTAATATCCCTTATGCAACTTAGATGATACAGTTGAAAGGCATAATGGCTAGAGTAGCTTCTGATAATTGATATTTCAACCACATATATGAAATCATCAGAATTTTAATTTTTGCCATACAAGTTAGTTGAGTATTTCTGTACTTGATTCCTATTCCTGATAGAGATACCGTGGCTTCCTAAAATACTTTAAACCCTCCGAGAAAGATTAATTTGTATTCAAGATTGTTGTAATATTGAGTACTTTTTCCATGTTCTTTGAAACAATCATTTATTGCTTATATGTGATGCTTCTTTATCAAAGTCAATTAAATACCTTCTTCATACAGGGCTTTACAGCTTCCAGAACAACTTCCCATAATTTTGGTATTTGATCTTTAAAACTGAAATATTGTGAAGCAGGAGGTGTTAGTCTCTCAATTTTCTTGTTGAGGAAGTAGTGGCTTAGGAAGGGCAGATGTGTTGCCTAAGACGCTGAGGTCTTAAAAATTTTCAAGGTCTTAAAATTTTTCTTAAAAATTTAAAATCAAAGTGGGTACTCAGTTAGTAGTCTGTACAAGGCCCCATTGCTCTAGAAAGTAAGATTAATTAGAATCCACCACTTTTTGGTCGCTACAGTTAAACAGAGTTTTTTGCTCTGCTTTGGGTACCATGAAATATATCAGTACAGCTTATGGGGTCAATGTTCTTTCCTTTGTAAGAATGGTCCCTTTGTTGTGCATTTCCCTGGATACATTTTTCATTTTCTTCCGCCAGTTTTCTCAGATGCTGTAGGAACACATTTGTTCCCACTTTTCACCCCAGGCAACAAATCTCCTTCCCTAACACACGCACACACAGAAAGGCTAAATGAGTCTACCTATGATATTAGCTATCGAAATGCAACCTAGTAGCAAGATACACTATTGTTAGCATTCATCAAAAATGTACCTTGCTTCTTCAGATCTTTCCATTGTGTATCTTTTGTTTAGATCAAGTTTATAGTTACAGTGCTTCATAGCTATGAGCATGCTACAGTTTAAAGAAAATAAAATTTTCTTCATTAACTTTTAAAATTAATTCCCTATTGTTGGATTGGGTGGATACAACTTTAGTAAAGAAGCTACAGGATTTCTGTTTCCTGGGGTAAGAAGGGGGAAATGCATAACATCAAACCATTTCTTTAAGATGGCTTTTTCAGGTCACATTGTTTTGCCCACATCTCAAAGATAACACCACCACCAAACGGCAAAGCATTCTTCCTTTTACGTGAAGTAATGCACAGTTGGATTGCTTTGTCAGGAGCTGGTAGGTTAAGTCACAGCACTTATTTACATTTTAGCATGACAAGCAAAAAAACTAATTAACTGCTGAGACCGTATGCAGTGGACCATGGCAGTCTGCGAGGATTAATGAATTAATTAGTCATTTCCATCCATTGCAGTTTTATTCTTTTCCTTGGAAACGCGTGGACTATTTATTTCAGTCTTTAAAGTTCCAGAGCAGGGCTGTTCATTCAGCTTTCTGAATGGTTGAATAGAACAATAAGATTGTGTAACTACTGGGACGAGTCTGTGCCTCCGACAAGGGGATAATGTAGCTATAGAAAGTTCTTTTCATCTTTTAGCAAGGGCCCATTATTCCTATGTATCTCTCTTCTATGCTTTATGAAAAGGTTTGTACAGTAAATAATGACTGACTATGTAGTAGTTCTTTCTTCTTTTGCCAAGCTCTTTTTAGCTTTGGCAGCAATTTTGTTTTCCCTGTCATCATCTAATGTCTATTTATTTTACATTGCTACAAAGCCAGCGAAATTCCCTTATAAATCCCAGGTCATGAAGATGAAGCAGCAACCCGATTCCTCTTATTAAATGTCTCCAGTGTCCTCTGCTTTTTCTAATTAGGTTCAAAGTGGTCAGTGGCTTGAAAAGACTCCGGACAGGAATCGAATCTGTTTGAACAATGCATTCCTAGAGGCTATGCATATTAGATGTTTGGATTTAATTAGAAGACAGGTATCTAAAGTCAGATACTCTCTGGATGCACTGGGGTCATCATCACGAGGTCCTCTTCCTACCCAGGCAATTTGACCAAATTCTCTCCCTCCCTCCTGCCAGTCCCTCCCACACACGCATACAATAGGCATTAGGTATTCAGAGCCTGGGGCTATTACTCACCACTGGTTTTCCAGAACTGCAGTTTTCTTTTGTCAGCGCTGCCACAGCATGAAGGTGAGAACAAGAAACTCTGAAACTGAAGGGGAAAGATAAAAGGGAAAGTGTGCAGAAGAAAAGAGAGGCTCTTTAACTGCTCTGTCAACCCAATTTTTCTCCCTGCTCAGCGGCAGGCGTGTTCTGAAGATGGATGGGCATAGGTACAGCTGGTACCAGAGAACAGCTGTGATTTCCATCTGGGTACCATTTAGCAGCAGATAGATTTTTTCAGGCCAAAGTCTTCTCCAATTGTTGCGGTTAGAGAGGGAAAGTGAGAGGGCTGTTGTGTTTTCTTCCACTTCAGATGCTCTTGTTCCAAACCCTTGCCTCTCCCTGTGTTGGCACGTTATCAAAGACAGAGGAATTAGGGTTGTGGGGTGAATGGGTGGGGGAGTTAGCTGATGAGAGCTGGTGGAGCTCAGACACAAAGCATCTCATGGAACATATTAAATATTAGATCTGTCCAACACATACTTCTCACAGTGTCTGTCATTACCTTCCTTCCAAACTATGGGGCCATCAGGCAAGATGGTGCTCCTCTGAGGAGTGATGTCAACGTTTATGTCTGCACGGTGCTAAAACAATGGGTTGAAATGGGAAAAATTCAATACGTTGATGACAGCTCTTGTTCAGTTGTGCTGGGAAACCAGTTTGAATCATTACTTTTTACCTCTAGGATAAAACTGACCTTAGATGCCAGGGAAGCCACCTAAACCAATAGAATTCTTCCAGAAGAAATAATAATAATAAAAAAAAATCTGCATATCTGGAAAGGTTTTCTGAAGTGGATTATTTGATGAAAATGTCTTCAAAATCCAGTTTGCTAATATATATATTTTTAACTGGAGGATAATTGCTTTACAATGTTGTGTTGGCTTCTGCCATACAACAAAGTGATAACCATATATATCAGCATATATATATATATATATAAGCTAAGCTAACCTAAGTCATTTCAGTCGTGTCTGACTCTGTGTGACCCCATAGACGGCAGCCCACCAGGCTCCCCTGTCCCTGGGATTCTCCAGGCAAAAACACTGGAGTGGGTTGCCGTTTCCCTCTCCAATGGATGGAAGTGAAAAAGTGAAAGTGAAGTCGCTGAGTCGTGTCCGGCCCTCAGCGACCCCATGGACTGCAGCCCACCAGGTTCCTCTGTCCAAGGGATTTTCCAGGCAAGAGTACTGGAGTGGGGTGCCGTTGCCTTCTCCATATGGTGGGCTGCGAGTTGCTTCAGTCGTGTCCAACTCTGTGTGACCCCTGGGATTCTCCAGGCGAGAACACTGGAGTAGGTTACCATTTGTGTGTGTGTGTATATATATATATATATATATATTCCTTCTTGAGCCTCCCTTCAGCATCCCCCTCTTTGCTAATATTTTAAAAATTGAACATTGATGTTGTTCAACTAGCTGTATCAGTGCGGCATGGACACTAATTGAATTAAATTATTATTTTGAATACTCTGTTCTGTACATTCTATTGTTCTCAACTCTTCCGCTCCTGTCAGGGGCATCTACAAGAATCAAATTAGAGGCTGTTTTAATGCTTTTAGAAGATCTGGGGGGCTGAAAGTTGGTGATTTTTCATGGCATGAATGCTTCTTTTCAAGGAAGTGGCACCTATAGCATGCTCCTGGGTCCCAGTTCTTTTATGTTATTCAGATTTGAGACCAGAGATGTTTCATAAGCATTCACAAGGATTAGCAAATGTGACCCACGGAGAGACTGCAATATCTTTTCTGGCAAACCAAGATTCTTTTTTTCTTGCCAACGTGGACGTCTTCCAAGGTTGGCCCCAGCTCTTTAGCTCTCCTAATGTACTCAAGGTCAATGTTTCTCTCCCTGAGGAGAAACCATTGCTGAGAGGCATGGTCAAAGTTGATTTTATTTTGTGTTTTAGTTTATTGCCCTTTTAGCTTCCAAAGCCCAGAGTAAGTTTAAAAATATGTTGATCAACATGATGAAAGCATACTTGATTCTCACCTTGGGTTTCAAAGGAAAAATTCGATGGATGGGATGAGGTGTGTGAGGTCCATACATATGGACCATCTGGAGCAATACTGCCCCATAGAAATATAATAAAATGTCATTTTACATTGTTTTTAGTAGCCATACTAAAGCAGTAAAAAGAAACTTGTATAATTAATTTTAATAATTTATTTGATTTAACTTAACGTATTAAAAACAATAGCATTTGGACATGTTATTACCATAAAAATTATGGATGAGATATTTTATCTTCTTTTTTCAACGTTCTAAATCTAAATTTTCAACATCCAGTGTATTTTACATTTACAGAGTATCTGAACTTCAAATTGCCGTGCTTCAAGTGCTTTATAGCCCTGTGAGGGTAATGATTGCTGTGTTGGACACAGAGTGGATCGGAAAGAAATTGATAAAGAGGATAAAGAGGGAACTGGTATATAGTGAACATTTCTATATGTAAGACACTGTGGTAGCAATGAATATACCTCATGGCTAGCCTGAGAGGTGACAGTTATTTTAACTGAAGAATGAAGTGTCCATTCATTCATTGTTCAAACAGTAACCTTTCTGAAGTGATAGGGTAGCTTTTATTAATCATCCAAGGACAGAAGGTATACTTTAGGACTGTCCTGGGGAAACTGGTGTGCATAGATGACCTAGATGGGGCAACAAGGTAGAACAAGTTAGCTGACTTGCCCAACATCACACATGAAAGCATGAGTTAAGGTTTTTAAAGTCAGATCAGTTTGTCTTGAAAGCCCACACTTGGAATGTGCTTCTGGTATTTCTTCTGGAATCCTCCCTTGATAGTTTGGTTAACCATTCTAAGTTGGAAGCACTGGTCTCAAAATCTGTTGGCAGCATGGTTCTCTATTAAGCAAAAAAGATTCAGCTTGTCTCTGTTCTTAGAAAGGCCCTTCTAAGGAAGCAGAACATACAGAGAGGCTGACTACATACCGATTAATTTTAGATATATATGAATTGCTATCACAATTAATAATTAGATGAGTGGATAGCTTAGACTCCTTAGCTATGTCCGTGTGATGCTAAGGGGTGGGAAAGGGGTTGCAGATCTCCAGCAATTTTCCCTGCAATGCTCTAATTTTCTAAGCTGCTTTTCCTATTGGGAAGCATATCATTGGAATCTGTTCACAGACATGAAAGAGGGATGGAAATGAAAACATTTTATGTGACTTTCTCCAGCTCCCTTTAGACTTTCAGAAAAATGGAACTTTGTCTCCAGTGTAAGTGATTGGGTTCTCTGATCCTTGATTCAGTTCAGTTCAGTTGCTCAGTCACGTCCGACTCTTTGCGACCCCATGAATTGCAGCATGCCAGGCCTCCCTGTCCATCACCAGCTCCCAGAGTTCACCCAAACTCATGTCCATTGAGTCGGTGATGCCATCCAGCCATCTCATCCTCTGTTGTCCCCTTCTCCTCCTGCCCCCAATCCCTCCCAGCATCAGATCAGAGGCTTTTTCAAGAGTCAACTCTTCGCACGAGGTGGCCAAAGTATTGGAGTTTCAGCTTTAGCATCATTCCCTCCAAAGAACACCCAGGACTGATCTCCTTCAGAATGGACTGGTTGGATTAGTGTTTCTCTATTTGCTTGTCTGCTCCTGACATGACCTGTTTCTCAGAAATACTTACATTTCCCCCTGTAGGTGATAGCTAGAACAAATGATAGCTGCAGAAAATCAAAACACAGCAGGAGAAAGGTTGCAGCATATTGCTAGTAATAGCTAGCATTTATTAAGAGAGTACTATGGGGCAGACCCTGCTTGGATTGCTTTCTATCTATTAACTCATTTAATCCTCATAATGAGGCTATGAGATACATACCATAATTATCTTCTTTTTGCAGATAAGGGAACCCCACAGAGACTTGTCCAAAGTCACATAGCTACTTAGTGCCAGAGCTTGATCTCAAACCTAGGTCTGGTGGATTAAAAATCACTTACATTAAATAAAAATAAATCCTACCTGCATTACTAAGAGCATTATTTGGAAATAATTCATATTGTGCATTTACCAAGTTGTTATAATAAACTTTTTGTCCTGAGAGTCCCCGAAAAACATTTTATTAGAAGACTGAATGAAAAAGTGATGTTTTGGTTTGTGTTTCCTGTAACGACACAAGTTTTTGATAGACATTGTATGAATATTCTGGATGTTGATAAATATTTTTCTGTCCCGCAGGCTGAGTAGTGTCTGGCTCACATCTCAGCATGGATGTAATCTCATTTAGGAGGGAAGATTAGCTCCCTTTCTATTTCTTTCTAATTTTTCACGACTTGAAACTTTTAGAGGTTGGTTAGCAGTGCCATTTTTTTTTTTTCCATTTACATTCTTCTAGTGAAAAGATAAATCATTTAACTTGTATGATTATATATGTTTACCATGGAACTCAATAAGCTCTTACTAGGTGGAATTTAAAAATGTGGTCCAGCACTTAAAAGTTCTCCTGAATTTGCTCTCATGCTGTAGGAGGATGCCCAGATGAAGCTGAACAACACAGCAGCCTCTCTTTTCCTGTTCTGGAATAATACCTTATTGGAGCCTCTGAAACATAAAGGAGAGATTTGAGCAGAATGTCATAAACCAGGGTTATTGTTTATATTGGACATATTTCAGAACTGCTTGTGACTTTAATATGAGTGGTTCGGTATCAAGTTTTATTCTAATTGGCATTTTTAAAAAAGCAAAACAAAACATTGGTCTTTCCCTAAGGCTGAAACAGCCAAGATCTTATCTGTTCTTTGTGTTAATTGTTGATAATGAACATAAGATCATTATGACCAAACTCACAGATTGTCCCCAGATACAGAAGGGCTGGGTCTTCATAAAAAGCAGAAGGTTAGATACATTGACAAGCAGCAGCCAGCAGGGCGTTTCCAACTAATGCTTCTAAATAGCACAAGGTGGGTCTGCAAAATGTTATTGCCAAGTAACCCCCTGGAAAATAAATGAAATAATCTTCCCCATGTTCAATCTTTGTAGGAACCTGAGGGCTGGGGAAAAAATAAAATAAAATAAAAATTGCATTTATAGGCCTGGAAAAAACAGGGGAGAATTATCTCCCTCATAAAACCAACTTCTAAATCTGAAATTGCATTTCTTCCAGACTAATATTTTACTTTATCTTTGATCATTATAAATTATTCTTTTTTTTATTTCTTTCTTTTTAAAGTCCTGGTTGAAAAAGTAGCTTGGCAGACTGTTCCATTGGAGCTTAAATGGACTTATTTATCGAAAAATACTCAAAAGTAAAAATTTGAACGTGCTTCCCATTATACTCATTGGAGCCCCCCAAGTTCACTGCGTGTAACTGTCTGTGTAGAGTTATGGGCAGAGTCAAGTAACCACCTCCTGGCTTCAGGCTCATCTTTCCACATCTTTCAGTGCCAAACACATATGCTTACTCAGATTTTTGATTGAATCATATATATATTTTAAAGATTTTTGGATATTCCCAATTTGTGAAATAGTTGGAGGACTTTAGGTGAAGGCTCTGAGAAAAGGCCATAAGTTTGGGGGGAGAGAGGAAGGTGGTCTGTCAGCCCGTAAGTCTTTCTTTCAGGTATGGAGAGGTGGTCTTTTCACATTGGTATTGCTGGAGACAAACATCAACTGTAAGTGTTCTTTCACAATAAGGATACATGGCTGTGTTATCATTGATAAGGAAAAATCATTTCAGCAGTGGAAAATTAGAGTCAGCAAGGGTCCTGGGGGGTCTTTGTAAACACAACTTCTCTCAGAGACTGGCGCAGCAATGGGTTAGGTTTTCCCCTTGTTTTTTCAGCAGCTTTTCATGCCATACCTTTTTGAGGCATTGTAGCCTCAATTGAAACTCTAAGCAGGAAGCTTGGTGAGTCATTATTAGTAGTAACAATACTAATAAATAAATTACTAACAATAATAAGACAGTCGTTAACACTTAGGATTTTATGGTTTACCAAGTGTTTCCTCATTCATTATCTCATCTGAACTAATGATGGTTCTGTCACACTTGGCTGCTCTGGAGACCTCTTTCAGGGCACTCCTTCTCAGATCGAAGGTGGGGCTTTCCCAGCCCCTGGGAGTGGTGCCGAAGTGAATCTCCAAGGGTATCAGCCTGGCCACCCCAGAGAGCACAGAAGGAAAGAGGAGGGAATCAGAGGCTGCGCAGAGGATCGGATGCCATGATGTGGAGGCACTTTGTTTCTCCCCCATATATTTTTAACGGAACCCTTGGGACTTGGGGAGGTGGTTGGATGACCACATGCTCTTTGAATGCTGTATTGTGCTTGAAACATAAAGCTGCTCCATAAAAAGTTTGTATTGTGAAATGTCAAGTTTTTGGCATGTATCATATTTGTCAAATGAGGTTATGTAAGCTGAGCTTTCCAGCATGGCCTCCTCTTGTCCAGCGTTGGAGGAAAAAGTTTCACGGAGAAAAAAGTTTCACAGAGGAAAGCCCAAGCCATCTGAAGCCACATTGTACTTGGCTTCCAACATTGTGAAAAAAAACAAAACAAAACAAAACAAAACTCAAATATTTGAAAAGAGAAATGGCTGGATCCTAGAAAACATAAGACATATGGTAAGTTCTTATGCTTTGGGACCATCAAGAGGAGGAAGAATAAGTGATAATAAATTATAATAAATCCAGGTAGAGAACAGTCAAGCTCTTCATATATCTTAAAGATGGAGCATCAGTTAATTAACTGCATTATTCTTTTTAGGCCCTGCCCTCCAGCACTCCAACCCTAAAGTCATTAAATTATTTGTTGGATAAATAAATCTCCTAGCCAAAGCTTTGAAATCACTGATGTAGAATCTCAAACTGAAAATAAAAGTTGGTAGTGATTTGGGGACCAAGCACCTGCTGGCTGGCTTGTATTGAGTTGAATGAGAACAGGATTATAATAAAGTGAGAAAAGTCATAGATAGGCTTCTGTGAGAGACCACAGCCTGTGTTTCCCCACCTGCCATGTGAAAATAAAATCAAGTTACTCTTGGTTGCATAGCTCCTGGAGTTGCACGGAGTAGAGATGAGCTCTGGTGGTTGTTCCCTCAGTTAAGTCCACCTACCTCCATCGGTCAAAATGATCCGAGAACCACATAAAAGGGTGAGATGCAATCTTCTGTTTAATCACAGCAAAAGTAATTGCAGTAACCTTTCCTTAAATCTGACTCTATTTTGGATCTGACCCTCCGAGGTGCCAGCCTAGCTGCTCATTCTTCTTTTTTCATCCTCATTCTTTGGGCTTCACCACTGATAGTAATCCCATTAATGGGAAATTCCCATTACCACCCCCACCCCCACCTTCAGGATATGCTTTTATCTCTGGGTCTCAGAAAGTCTGGTGCACCTCCTCCAGTGGGAACTTGAACTCCGCTATTCCAAATCCAAGAAGATTTAGGTCCCTTTGTCCCCTCCTTCCACGATAATGGAAAAGAAAGGAAAAAAGAAAGAAAACATCCATTTCTAGGTGTTAGGGGAAAAATGTTATAATTAAAAAAAACATCTTTCTGGATGCAGGTTTTCAGTCTGTTTATTGCTGGAATAATAATAAACAAAGGCTAGTTAATTTGTCATGATAACAGGACCATGTTTGGGAAGACACTTAGTCAAAAATGAAGTCAGGCCCAATCTGCTAGATAGAAGAGAGTCAACATATTCAGTAAAAAATTAGGCATGAGATAGATAAATACAAAAACCACAGCAATGAATATTGAGAAAGGTGGCTTCAGGTTACCGCTAGTGGGTTGGAGCAAAATCAACAGAAACGAAACAATGCTTCCCAGCAGATGACCAACTTGAGATGTGTTTCAGAAGGAGTGGTGTGATTTGGCGAGTACAGTCTCGTGCACCGTCTAAAAATCGATTCCACATTCTCAGAGCCTCCTACAGGGTGTTTGCACTAAAAGTGGTAAAGGGTATTTATTTTTGGGTAAAATTCAATTTAAAAGCAAGAATAATTGAAAACATCATTTTGAATGATGTGGTTGTAAAAACTGAATTAAAAAAAAAATGTTGACAATCCTTCTGAGCCCTCAGCCCTCCTTGACTGCAAGAGTAACTTTCAAGACTAAGATTTCCTTTGTTATCTGACACTATAATTCCTTTTAAAAGAGTGCATGTGTGTTGAACTAAGCCACGATTACCTTAACCTCTTTAGCCAATAAACCAGTCAGTCAACAAATTCTTGATTCTGCCTTCTAAATGCCTACAGTTAATTTGTACCATGATGAGGACATACCCATCAAGCAACTGACCTGTGATGCACTTACCCACCATTCATGGTATCAGGTGACACACAAGAAAACCACCTTGTCCTAGTTCCAGAAAGGACTTACATTGCCCTAACTGTATGGATGCGAGAGCTGGGCTGTGAAGAAGACTGAGCCCCGAAGAATTGATGCTTTTGAACTGTGGTATTGGAGAAGAGTCTTGAGAGTCCCTTGGACTGCAAGGAGATCCAACCAGTCCATTCTGAAGGAGATCAGCCCTGGGATTTCTTTGGAAGGAATGATGCTAAAGCTGAAACTCCAGTACTTTGGTCACCTCATGCGAAGAGTTGACTCATTGGAAAAGACTCTGATGCTGGGAGGGATTGGGGGCAGGCGGAGAAGGGGATGACAGAGGATGAGATGGCTAGATATCATCACTGACTCGATGGACGTAAGTCTGAGTGAACTCTGGGAGATGGTGATAGCCAGGGAGGCCTGGCGTGCTGCAATTCATGGGGTTGCAAAGAGTCGGACACGACTGAGCGACTGAACTGAACTGAACTGAACTACTCTTCTTGGTAGGGAAAAATTTCTGGGTAAAGTTTTGGCTCAGTGGATCTAAGACATAAATTAAGTTTCTGCCTGTATAAATAATTTCCTCTCCTACATCCTGACAAGCTTTGAGATGCTCCTGAACTCCTTACCTACATTCTTTCCCTTCTAGAAGATACTCATGAATTTTTCAGTAGCCCATCCAGTAAGGAAGCCTGGCTCAACTACGGCTTCTTTTCCTAAGTTCATCCCGGTCAAAATCGAGCCCTACTTGTACTCCCTTCTTGTTGGCTCTTTAATTCATCCTTCTTTTCACGTGCACTGACATCTTGATCTTTTCTTACCTGGGTATTCAGATTACCTTCAAAGGGGATTCTTTCCCCTTTCAAATCCATTATTCACTCTGCTGTCCAAGTTTAAACTGTCAATCTGTTTAAAAGCCATCAGGGACTCCTATTGCCTTCAGAATGAATATCAAACTCTTCAACAAAGAGGGTAAGTTCCTTTATGGTTTGATCTTCCCCAATTCTCAAGTCTAATTTGGTCATGTGTCTTCATGTTCATGTTCTTGTTTATGAGGCCAGATGACAGTAAGGTGCTTGTCCCTAAGAGGGCCATATTCTTAAATTTCTATGTATTTAATTCAACTGTTTTCCCTAAAATGCCTCTTCCTCTGTCCCCTGCCCATCTTGTCTGTTTAGTTACTCCTAATTGTCCTTTTGGCTTCTCTGGTGGCTCAGTTGGTAAAGAATCCACCTATAATGCAGGAGACCTCCTGTAATGCCGGAGACCTGGGTTTGATCCCTGGATCAAGAATGTCCCCTGGGAAGTAAATGACAAACCACTCCAATATTCTTACATGAGAAATCCCATGGACAGAGGAGTCTGGCAGGCTACAATCCATGCTGTCGCAAGAGTTGAACAGGACACAGCGACCAAACCACCACTGCCACCAATTGTCCAAATCAACTCAAGTCTGTCTTCCTCTAGAGACTTGAACATCCCTGTGAAGAGTGGGTGTTCATCTTCTTTACTTTCCCTTGTACTCACTCACTGGTCTGCCTGCCACCTGGTATAACATTCCAGGCTGTTATTATTTGTCTATCCCTTATCTGTGTCTTCCAGTTACTTTAACTGGCTTATAAAGAGAACCTGGGTACTGTTCGTCTCTATCCACAGTGTCTACTGAGCACACAGCCCAGTAATGTGTACTGTTGTGGACAAGTAGATCATTTGTAGGGTAAGGCTTTGCCAGTTTTCATGAAGGGGCGAGTTTCTCTATGTTTACACCTTTTACTGGATGAACTCAAACTTCCTCTGGTAGTTGTTGGGTTCTCATAATCCCTTCCTGGTCTGGAGGGCTGGATCCAGAATGTAAGGCCCTGTTTTCAGCCCATACCAACCTTTGAATTTCCACAAACTTCGGAGATTTTCACTGAAGATTGCCAATTATTTGATTAGTGCTTTACAATTTTCAAAATAACATCTTTCATAAGTAATTTCTCTCTTTCGTTCTCTCTTCCAACATATGAGAGCAATTGAACTGATATGTTTGTGATTCAAATTTTGGAGATGACCAAGTGAAGACTCAGAGAGTTATTTAACCTGCTCAAGGCCATAGAGTGGTAGCTGAGGACAGAGGGCCACTCAGCTGGGATGAAATATATTTGGTTTCCATTGCTTTATAACAAATGCCACAAGCTGAGCCACTTAAAATGGTGTATGCTTATTATCTCATAGTTTCCATGGGTCAGAAGTCTGTGTATGGTTTCACTGAGTCTTCTGCTTAGGGTCTCATAAGGCTAAATTGAAGGTGTCATCTGAGCTGTGTTATCTCTGAACCTCAGAGTTCCTTTCCAAACTCATTCACACTGTTGGCAGAATTCTTTTCCTTGTGATTATAGGAAATGAGGTCCCACTTTCTTGCTATCGGTTGAAGGTTGTTGTCAGTGACTAGAAGCCACACTCAGGTCCTAGCCATGTGACTTTCTTAGCACAAGGTAGTGAACTTCTTTAAAGTCAACAGGAAAAATCTCTCTCTAGTCTTACAATGGAGTCATATAGAGTGCTATCTAATCAATGGAGTGACCATCACTAGATATTCACAGGTACTGCCCCACTCGAGGGAATGGGATTATAAGATTATACTGAATATATACACTGGAGGTTAGGAATCTTGGGGCACCACTTAGAAGTCTACCTACTATACACCCCATTTCATCATTATATTAAAATGATTAAAATCGTTATATTAAAATTCTCCTTTGAGACTCCAGGAACTGTCAGTATCGTAGTCATAGGAAGTGTCACCAAGACAGTGCCATCTGCTCTGTGGTTTCCAATTGGGTCATTCATGCTGAAAGGAGGATCATTGTGTGTGTTGTGGGCAGTGATTTTTTTTTTTTCTGCACTGGGTAAAGTGGAATGCATGACCTGTGAAGTGGATATAGACCATTTTAACTCTTCTGCATCTAAAAATACCTCAACCGGATATCCCAGACAGTTCCTGAGAATTGATGTCCAGGAACAGGCAAAGATGGAACCTCATCTTGTCAGTTTTCCTTGTGCAGACTTTGGCTGAGGAAACACAGGTGATCACTTCAGGGTTCCTCTCTGGAATGGAGACCTCTGCTAGACTGTCAATTAAGGATGTTCATCGTAAACTGAATTATGTCATCCAATGAGTCTGAGTTTGGTCCAGAGTCCTCCAACTATCGAACATTTCTAGTTCTTTGGTCTTGCATTCTGGATGGGAGGTGATTGGGCATTTACCCAGTTGCCTCTGCACAATATGTGCCTTTGTGTTGTGGGTAAAAAGTGTCTACAGCTTGCTTTTCAGAAGTCATTTTTTAAGAGCCCCTCTCAGTGTATGTTTTTTCTTTTCTGGCTTGGTGAATAGAAAGAGCAGTCACATAGACGTTTGGGTGAGTTCACCTTGGTCCGACCTTATAGACTCATGAATATGGAAGAGAGTGAGAACTGCTTCTCTTTCTGGAGTTCAACTATAACACATCTTCGCTTACAAAAAGCCAGAGCAGCTATTGTTTAATTTCTTTCATTAGGAAACTCACCAAATGTTTGGCCTTAAATTCTCTTCTCCTCCAAGCCAGCTGGAAATCACTGCGAATTGCAAGGCAACACTAACCCACTAAATTAGTCACACACAGAAATCTGTGTATGAAGTCTCTCTGACCCAGTTCTTTCTATTTGTCCCTTTGATTCCACCTTAATGGAGGCTTTATTTATTTTCTTAGAAAAACAGAGGTTTTTGAGGATTGGTTTTAATTTATACCCACTGGGTCACACCAAGAGACACCGATACTTGCATGCTGAATGCCCAAGCATCTGATTTGTACACGATACTGTGTCCAGGGTGAAGGTTCTTCAGTATAATGAAGCTCAAGATCATGTAGTGCCACTCTGGAAATCTGGAATTGCAATGTTTCTGACCTGGAGTGTGTTATCTATCTAGGCACCATCGACTAAGAAACAGCTAACTGAGAAAATCAAATGTGATTGCAAATAAGATAAATAGTTAATATTTATTGTTTATTAACTCAGCTAGAAGATCTGCCCTGAAGTTTTTACACATGACTTCATTTAAACCTCATGGCCTCTATGAAGTAAGGACTATTGTTTCCCAATTTTTTATTTTTTGTTAAAAGTTACTGTTTGTATGACCTAAAAGAATAAGCTTTTAAAGTATGCACATGTCCTTGAAAAGTCAAACACATTTCTGGTGTGATATTTATAAAATATTCTTATCTACTCATTATAGAAGATCTTTGAAGGTTTTATTAGCTACAATGCACTCTATGAGCTACAGAATCACTCCATAGTTGGCTGGAACATTTTGCTAATGAGTCCGTTTTTATTTCCTATGATGATCAGCTAGTCTGATCCTTCCAAACCCGTCTAATGTTCTCTGGTTCTCAACTAACCATCAGAGGGATTCCTATAGTCACAGATGTGGAGAGCTAGGAGGGATTCAGGGTTTAGGTGAGCATGCCTTGAAAGAATGCCTGCCAGAAGTATCTGAACAAATGGTCATTCAACCTCCATTGAAATCACAGAGTGTTGGTGTTTTTCAGTTGCTCAGTCGTGTCTGACTCTTTGTGACCCCATGGACTACAGCATGCCGGGATTCCCTGTCCTTCACTATCTCCCAGAATTTGCTCAAACTCATGTCCACTGAGTCAGTGATGCCATCCAACAATCTCATCCTCTCTTGTCCCCTTCTCCTCCTGCCTTCAGCCTTTCCCAGCATCAGGGTCTTTTCCAGTGAGTCTATTCTTCACATCAGGTGGCCAAAGTATTGGAGCTTCAGCTTCAGCATTAGTCTTTCCAATGAATATTCAGGGTTGATTTTCTTTAGGATTGACTGGTTGGATCTCCTTGCTGTCCAAGGGACTCTCAACAGTCTTCTCCAACAGCACAGTTTGAAAGCATCAACTGTTCAGTGATCAGCATTTCTGATGGTCCAACTCTCACATTCATACATGACGACTGGAAAAATCATAGCTTAGACTATATGGACCTTTGTTGAAATAACAGCGTATAAGAATTTATTTCATTACAGAATCTTTCTTTGCCTTGAATTGAAATTTCCCCTTCTATGTAGCAGGCACAGATGTCTTTATAATCCTGGGATTGCTTTTTGTTTTTCTATTATTAGATAGTTTAAGGATAGACACCATTCCACCTGCTCTCTACTATGCTACCCAACCAGGTTCAATTGTCCAGAGCATCCTTGTCACTAAGAAAACATCTCAAAGCTTCAGTTACTCTGATGGCTTGTCAATGACAGCCATGTTCATACAAAGTTGTGCAGACTGCATCATGTAAACCCCATTAAGAATTTTAGAATGAAGAATTTTTTTTTTTTACCAGTTCACTTTGGCCTTTAGCAGTCAGTGAGTGGGATTTGTCTTGAAGTGAAGGATGGAAACAGAGAGAAGTGTGTGTCAGATGATGGGATCAGAATTTGGCGATGTGGGTGGGGGATGACAGTGCTCAGGAGGTGAAACACTGGAACCCAAGGGCTTAGGGATCTGCTGTGTGACTTAGAGGAAGTCTATTGAACCCCAGATTTTGACAAAACATACAGCTATTTCCCATTCACGGGTGACAAAAGCAGGATTGCTTCAACACATGGACCTACGGGTAAGCGCGTCCAGCCCCACAGCTTTTTGCTCCCCTACAGGGCTGGCTCTCACAGCTGGATTTGTGTTGTGCAACTGTTTGGTAGATTCAAAGCAACGAAAATGGGCGAATTCCATTAAGAGTTTCCCAAAGGTCACATTCAGGCATATGTAATAGCTGGGAGTGCCATACTGTCATTTACATAGTATTTGTATTCAGTTTGTAAGCTTTGGGTTGTCAAAACATATTCCTTGCTATATCTTGCCAATCCATCCTAACTAAGGAAGAATTCACATTTCACAAGCATATAACAGAAGTGCAAGTGGATCTGTGTGTTTGGGGTGGGGCAGGTAATGGTGGGATGAGCAGTAGAGGATGAAGGAGATGAGCACACAAAAAGATGGGAAATTATAGCATCCACCAAAAATCAAGAACCAAGTTTAGTGGAAGTAAAAATGGGGAGTAGATGTGGAATTTAATCCCTGCTCCTTTGGTGATTAGCTAAAAGTTCTCTGTAAAACCACTTTACTTCTCTGGGTCATAATTTATTTGTAAACTGTGAGGGTTGAAACTAGGAAGTTTCTAAGGTTCTTCCAGTGCTTACAAGTTAGAGATAACAAGTTTTTTTGGAATGGACCACAAGGTCTGGGAAATTCAGATGATTCATATAACTCATCCCTACCCCTAAACCCAAGGTTTGAATTATATGAAATTCAGACAATTCATATAACTTATCCCTCCCCCTTAACCTGAGGTTCAAGCCCTTGCCATGAACCTTGCTCATGGCATGTTCATGATCCCCGAACATGCCTTGTTTGGGGATTCTGAATTTTGGAAGCTGTTAACTCCTTAACATCAGTAGAACTTTCTTATCTCTCACCTTCCTTCATTTTTCTATTTCTTCTTGCTACTTTTAACTTTCTTTTACCTGTCTTGCTTTTTCTATCTTGACTCCCTCACACTATGGTGTTAACAGATACACTTGGCATTTGTGTGATCAAGGTTGAAAGTCAAAGTTGCTCAGTCACGTCTAACTCTTTGTGACCCCACAGACTATACAGTCCACGGAATTCTCCAGGCCTGAATACTGGAGTGGGTAGCCTTTTCCTTCTCCAGGGGATCTTCCCAACCCAGGGATCAAAGCCACATCTCCCACATTGCAGGCGGATTCTTTACCAGCTGATCCACAAGGGAAGCCCAAGAATATTGGAGTGGGTAGCCTATCCTTTCTCTAGCAGATCTTCCCGACCCAGGAATTGAACCAGGGTCTCCTGCATTGCAGATGGATTCTTTACCAACTGAGCTCTGAGGGAAGCCCTGTGATCAAGGTTGTTGGGGTAAAATTCATTAGAAAATTCATAAGTCTCTACTTTGCCTTCATTGAAGTTTATATGTTTTATTTCTAACTTAAGCTGCTTCCCTTTTTCTCATATTTATATTAATAAAAGCATAATTCAATGAGAAGCCACCCTGCCTTACCTTTTTGAATGTAAAATTTTCATATTAGAAGAAAAAAATTAGCATATCTAAAAGCAACAGAGCTTCCAAGAGTGAAATCATCATCTCACCAAACAAAGCCAACTGGGTGTGTTTTTATGCATAACACTGGTGCCTATGAATGTCTTCAGTTCATGTGTGGGTGAGAGCTACACAGGTTTTTTACTATGGCTATTTATATATATTTTAAAATCCATCAAAATTTCACTGTACTAATAAACCCAAGGGAGACATACTATAGAACTTGTGAGTTCATGAATAGTCCTCTTTGAAAAGCCCCATCCTGTTTTGCAGGCAGACCATGGTGGTCAAAAGTTGTCCAGCTCTCATCTGTGAGAATACTGCTTTCAATGCACCAGACTTTGATCTGAGGAAGAACAGACCAGCTCATTGGATGATTAATGTTCAATCCCAGGAAGGAGAGAATTCCAGCCCAGATGCATCACTTTATTACTTGCTGGATTGAAATTTTAAAAAGGAGAGATCCTTTTGTCTGATAATGTAATTGCCTTGTGTATACCGGGATATGAAGCCTTCAAGGAATCTAAGGAGTTAGACAAAGAAAATTTTGAGCCCCAGAGTGTTGGGAATTTTTTAACTAAACAAAAAAATATGTGGCTCTTACTTAAAGACTAATGTATGGCTTCTCTGGTGGCTCAGATGGTAAAGCGTCTGCCTACAATGTGGGAGACCTGGGTTCAATCCCTGGGTCGAGAAGATCTCCTTGAGAAGGAAATGGCAACCCACTCCAGTATTCTTGCCTGGAAAATCCAATGGATGGAGGAGCCTGGTAGGCTACCTTTCATGGGGTCGCAAAGAGTCGGACACAACTGAGCGACTTCACCCACTCACTCACTCACTCATGAAAATCCTTAAGCAAGGAAGAGCCTCTATAACATTTCCTAGCTGCTGATTGTAGAACTTAAGAACCTAGGCTTAGACCGGCCCAATACTTGGTCTTAATGTAGTGAATTCAGAGCTTCTTCACATTCGCTCAATATGTTGTCATGTATTTTAATTAATTGTTTGATATGCATAGATACTATCTTGGCAAGGCTGTAAGTTACTGGAAGGTGAGCACAAGGTTTATTCTTCTCATTTCCCCAATTTTACAGCTGTTGACTTGGCTGTCCCTGGGCATTGAGGATTTTGGTATCAAGAAGTTAGGGCAGTTTCCCAGACCTCGGCAGGTATATGCTAACTATGGCTAGTTACTGGCAGTGGACTTTCTGAAGACAGTGGACGTTTCCTCGAAACAAGGAAGACTGGAGTAGAATGATGACTTTCCAATATGGTACCTTTATTCTGGTGGACTGTGGATATTAAAGAAAAAAATCCTAAAAGAAGAGAAAGGAAGGGAGATAAGAAAAGACATGCATTTATGATTGGGAAGGAGGTATTTTTCATGCTTCTATTTTCCTGAGAACTAGGGAGCATGATTTCTGTTTAAAATATTTCTACCCATTTGACTGGCCCCTATTCTTCACCATTTTCCAGAAGCACACCCCAGTGGAAAACGACAAACAAACCTTGGGGTTAAAAGTAGCTCTTTTTTTTCTCTCCAGGAGAGAAGGATCCCCCTGGGGGTGGGGGCAACATAAGCTTGCCCTGAAACCCACTTCTGCCAGGACCTTGTCTGCCAGCAACTTGAATAGTATTTGAAACTCAACCATTTATATACAGAACAGACACCAGGAACTTTTTTTTCCTTTCTGAAAATAGCAAATATTTGAAATAGAATCGCAGCCTCCAGTGTAAGCAGTACAGAAGCAATTAGATGCTGCCCAAGGAAAAACAGAGAGTACTGGAAAGACATGGCCTCCACGGACCCCTCTGACCTTCTCCTGTTCCCTGGATTGCTTGCTTTCACATGAATAATGAGTGAATTTGAGACCACTATCCACCAGGGCATAGATCTTTCTGCTTTTTATGTTCTTCATTTGCTACTTCCATATGGTAGAGTAATTCTCCAAGCATTTAGCCCTGGAATATTAACTGGCCATTCTGGGTGGGAAGGGAATGTTAGGCTTATAAAACAGCTGATAAAAGAGTCTCATGCTGGGTTTAAACACAGCCTGCTCTTCCCAGACAAGTGAATAGGATAGCTTGATGCTGTCATTTAAAACCAAAGTCCACCTAATCACGGAAGCTGGGAACAGGATTCCATGGATGGATACCCTGTAGAATGGAGACCACGCTCATTATTAATTTGAGTGTAAACTGTTCACATAATTTCTTATCTTGTAAAGAGTAAGAACTGCCTAATGCTCCTTTAAAGTGAGCTGGGTGGGACCCTCAGGCTTTTGTGATTTTACAGCCCCAGAGCAAAAAGGTTAGTTTCCCCAGATCCCAGACCCCCCAGCAGAAGCCAACTCTACAGCTATGACAGAATCAGATAAGATAGAAACAATCAGCCTTTCTTACTGCAACCAAACTGCTTAGCATCATGGGCATAAATGATTGTCTCTGTGATCCAAAAGCCTCTTCCTGTAAATTCAATTTACTGATATTTTCAGTGCTGTTAATGTCGCAAAATAGCAGGACACTGATCTTTTCTATTGCTCTGCAGAAAATGAAAAAATAGTGATTCTGGTATATTGACATACTGGTCAATTATCCCATGAAATAACTTTGCCATGGTAGTTTTCATGCCATCATGCAAACAGAATAAAACCATCGAGGGGTAGATATTATTTTCATTTGTCAGGAAGTTGGTTTTGCCACTGTATTAGTCAAATGCATTTAATTATTAAGGTTTTTTTTGCTCATGACAAGGGCTGGGGTTTAGGGCAGAACAATCTAGCTAGGGTCAGATTCCATCCTCCTTAAACTCAGTGTCTCAGTATTTTTATGCTATTTTATGAAGGGATTAACCTCTCCAGGGTTGGAATTTGCCTGCTTTGGATACACTAACATTTCCAAAGGGTTTTCATAATTTACTGAAAGCTCTTCCCTGGAAATATGGAGAGCTCTGTGTTGACAATCCAGGCTAGCTACTTATGTTTTAAAAGAATGGAGATTAGAATGGTTGAATGACTAGTCCAAAGCCAGGGAATAAATCTACCTTTGAGATGATAAGAGAAACCAGGCTTTCCAAATTTTCTGTTTTGTCAAATACCGAAGTGATTGAATAGAGCAGGAGGAGGTGGGACCAGAGGGTAGCAAAGAGATGCCAACAGGGCAGCAGGCTGTGCTTTGGATCAGGAAAACAGTACTAGAGCTGAGTAGCAAGATCCCTCTAGGCTTTATATAAAAGGGCAACCAAGGATTGTTCTGAAAGGCCCCAGAAATCTAAAGTCTGAGGGGAAAGACAAGCAAAGCTGTCTTGGGAACTTACTCTTCAGAGCTAGGAGAAGGAGATCAGTCTTGCTTGGCTCAAGTTTTAGTCACTGCTCTTCTTGTTGATGTGACTGACTTAAGTTAACTCAGCCAGCCTTGTGGTGACCTGGAACCAGGGCACACTGAGGGGGTTACAGAAGTCTCTAACCAAGTCCTACTAAGATGGACTTCTGAATGAAGATCATTTTGGTTCACTATAAAACAGCTAGGCAGATAAAAGCTGCCAAGAACTTCCCTGGTGGTCAGTGGTTAAGAATCCCCTGCCAATGCAGGGGACATGGGTTCAATCCCTGGTCTGGGAATATTCCACATGCCCCAGGACAACTAAGCCCGTGTGTTGCAACTACTGAGCTTGTGTGTACCTAAAGCCCATGCTCTACAACAAGAGACGCCACCTCAATGAGAAGCCCACCACTGCAACTAGAGAGTAGCCCCTGCTCCCTGCAACGAGATAGAGCCCTCATACAGCAACAGAGAACCAGCACAGCTAGAAATAAATGAAGAAAAAAAAAAAAAAGCTGGCCAAACCTGAAGATTCTGATTGTAGTTAGGGTGAGTAAGAGGTTTTGCTCTCAATGTCTTGGCAGAACCAAATACAGAAGGGCAAGCAACATCATTTGTAAGGTTTTTTTTTCCAATTTCTTTGTCATTGGGACCACAATTTTGTTGGAAGCTTTTCTGACCTGGCAAGAGTATATGTGGACAGCCTGAGAGATCATTTTGCATTCTTAGGTTGAAATAGTTAATTACCAAGCTATGATATGATACTTAATAGTAACTGGTGAGTTGGATAGGTCTCTTTCATCCTTTCATTTCCTCTGACTTGTGTTTTTCCCATCCTCCCTAAAGGACATTTAGGGTTCAGTTTAGGGTCTTAAATCTGGTGCTCAGGATAGGCAGATTTCTCTTTTCTGATAATTCTACCTGACTCAGGCTGTAACTAATAATCCAAGAAATATTTCCCATGCATTCTTTTGAGGTGATTCTGTAAATGATATGTGTTTGCTCAGTCCTCTCTGACTCTTTGTGACCCCATGGACTTTAGGCTCCTCTGTCCATGGGGTTTCCCAGGCAAGAATACCAGGTTGCCTCTTCCCTCTACAGCAGATCTGGATCCAGGGATCGAACCCAACCCCTTCCGAGTCTCTGGCATCTCTTGCATTGGAAGGCGACTCAGGAAGGAGCTGAAAGATATTTTAGGCTTTTATGGATAAGAAATCAAGCCAAGGAGAAAATATTTTATATTTTATTTATTTTTATCCTTACAGTAAACACATGGTTTCTGGATCAGAGAGGGACGCATCTGAGGGGGACCGATTTGTTTTCTTATGCCCCATCTCACCCTCGGGATTCTACGATAAAGGCAGCCACCATGGGCTTGTATGGAAGGGGAGGGGTGACTAGAGTGCAGAAGAAGAACCCTGAAATTATGAATGTTGGAGCTCATATAGGAACAATTGTACAGGTGTCTTTATTCCCTCCTGAGAGAAAGAGACACATGTTTGCTCTTTAGTATAAACACATCTTCTCTGTGGAGAGAAGGGAAAGGTCCTGAGGGTGTTACAAGTCTTTGGAATGTGAACAAATAGCTCGAGGAGAGATACATCTGTAAANAATTATGAATGTTGGAGCTCATATAGGAACAATTGTACAGGTGTCTTTATTCCCTCCTGAGAGAAAGAGACACATGTTTGCTCTTTAGTATAAACACATCTTCTCTGTGGAGAGAAGGGAAAGGTCCTGAGGGTGTTACAAGTCTTTGGAATGTGAACAAATAGCTCCAGGAGAGATACATCTGTAAATCTCTCCTGGGTAATTTATTATTCTGGATAACCCACGTCTTGTTTGCTATTCACTCATCCTTTAACCCAGATTACCCAGAAAGCCTTAAACGTGCAGAAACATGAACATTTTCATGTCGTTTTCTGATACTAGGGAACTAGACTAAGGAACCAACAAGTGCTGTAGATTTGGAGTCAAGTAGAAAGAATCAGAGTCCAAAGGAAAAGCACTGATGGACCCTAAACTCAAAGGAAAGGTTATTCTCTCTCTCTGTCTGTTGGGTGTGGGTGGCTCTGGGACAGGAGATACCAAGTGGTGGCCTGTTGGAAAATATACTACTCCATACTGGGAAGATAAGGAGAATAGCTATTCTGGTAGCTATTAATAGTTCCAGTGATAGTAGAGGTAGCCTGGTTAGTTAGTAGAAGAGCTATGGGATGAGCAAATAAAAGAGAGGGGAAGAGAAGCAGGAGTTATTTCTACCAACAACATGCTAGGCACTGCATTAGATATATAGTCTCCTGTTTGGTCACACAGGTTTCCCTTGTGGCTCAGCTGGTAAAGAATCTGCCCGCAATGCGGGAGACCTGGGTTTGATCCCCTGGAGAAAAGAAAGGCTTCCCACTCCAGTATTCTGGCCTGGAGAATTCCATGGACTGTATAGTCCATGGGGTTGTAAAGAGTTGGACACGCCTGACCCTTGATCACAGACTCAACACCCTGTTTTGCTGATAAGAAAACTGAGGCCCATACTGCTGAGCAGCCTTCAAAAGATACAGCAATGGAAGATGGCAGACCTAATATTCAATGCCAAACCTGCCTGGATCCAAACACCACGCTGGTTTTGAGTCTGTGCTGTCACATACTACCTCTATAGAAGTGAAGTTGCTCAGTTGTGTTCGACTCTTTGCCACCCCATGGACTGTAACCTACCAGGCTCCTCTGTCCATGGAATTTTCCAGGCAAGAGTACTTGAGTGGGTTGCTATTTCCTTCTCCAGGGGATCTTTCCAATCCAGGGATCAAATCTGGGTCTCCTGCATTGCAGGCAGATGCTTTACTCTCTGGTCCAGCAGGGAAGCCTGAAACACAGCACCTAACCTATCTGAACCTTCATTTCCTCATCTGTGAAATAAAATTGCATGCTTAAGTCACTTGTCAACTCTATGCAACCCTATGAACTGTAATCTGCCAGGTTCCTCTGTCCATGGGATTTTCTAGGCAAGAATACTGGAGTGGATTGCCATGCCCTTCTCCAGGGGATCTTCCCAACCCATGTCTCAAACCCATTTCTCTTAGATCTCCTGCACTGGAGAAATATAAATAAATCATAAATTGGTCTTTGTTTTCTTGTTAAGTTGCTTACAAATCGGGCAATGTACTTCCAAATGTTTTATAAAGTAATATGCTCTACAGATTCTAGTTGTTTTTATTATTAATGAAATCCAGTAAACTATTATTAGTGATTTCAGCATTTTGGAAGTTAAATTGCTTCTAATTTTTCACCATTACATTTCCATGTTCCAGTGAGCATCTTAGTTCATAGTGCTGTTCATAGTTCTTAGTGCTGTCTTTGTCCTCCCATTTCATTATTTTCTTATACATGGACTAACTGAGATGCAGGGGGAATAAAGGATGGCTATGATCCCACAGTAGGTTCATTTTGCTACATTATTTAAAGTCATACCCTGACTGTAGGATTAATCTGTATTTTGTTTAATAGAGCTTGGGGAGTGTTCCAAGGATTTCATCTGTAAGCTGGTAGCTTCACTTTAGCTACTTCTCTGCACCTTTAATTTTCAGGTAAATGGATAGGATGAATTGTATTTCAAAATTGGGGTGGATGAATATTATTTAGAACCATGCTGGGATAAGGCGGAAAGGAATTCCTAAGGGTAATCCATCTGAACCAGTGGAACATTGATGGTGATCTCTGTCTTGTTGTCTTGTATCCTTGGCTATGGAGGAAAAAAATTAATTCTTAAATGATGCAGTTAAATGGACTGGGAAGCCCCATGGGAGATGGGTGTGGAACAAGCAATGGAGAAGTTTTCATAAATTAAAAAGAGAGAGAATATTTCACCACATGGTGGGTTTTCTATTAGGCCCACTGCATAATTTGTTTCAGCTCACTTTTCTGGCATCCAGTAGACTTTTCCTCCCTATCTCTAGGGGCTGGAAAGGATTACGGTTTCCAAAAGTCATGTGTATTCTCTTCAGAGCCATCCCAAGAAACTAGCAAAAAAAAAAAAAAAAAAAGTCTGGACTAGTTTTCTTATTGGTTTTAAACAATGAAGTAACCCAGTGTCTTCAAAGTGCTTAACTTCAGCTGTGGTCTGAAATTAGGAGCCTGGGACATAGTATGGCAGGGACTTATTTTCTTGTTTGTGGAAATAGATTTTGCAGAAGCAGATGGCAATGGGCCATGCAAGTGCCTGAGGGCACACCGTCCACTTTTTATAGGTAAAACCCCATGAGATAAAGGCTATACGCCTTCTGTGTGTGTGTGAGTGTATGTATGGACTGTAAGGAATTTTAATATCTTTAACATTCTACTTAGTTATAATGTCATATATGATCACTAAATCTCTGCATTCTTGCTGATTAAGAAAGAAAAAGGAAGACTCATGTAAGAGTAGTTCTGATTCTGTCAAAAAAATGTGTAACACATGGTTGGAAATAGAATAGTGTTGATGGTAATGAAATTCACGTTCCTTATCATGACTCACAAGGGTCTTGGTGGTCTGGGCCCTGCGTGTCTGTGATGTCCCCACCCATCACTTCCCCACATCCCTTCTCATTATCCACCACCAGCCTCCTTGCTGTTCCTCATATTCTCTGCACTTCCCACCTTTGGGATTCTCTTCTCCATACCTTTTTCTTGCTAACCAAGAAGGTCATTGTTCAATAGGGTCTTCTTTAGAGAGACTTTCCTTTCTATCTTATCAACTTGACCCAACCTCTTCCAGTTACTCTCTGTCCTATCACCCTGCTTTATTTTATCTCTAAGTGGTGGCTGTGCGGGCGCAGGAGGGCCTAGAGGAGCTATCCCATGTTGAAGGTCAGGAAGGGCGGTGGTGAGGAGATACCCCTCATCCAAGGTAAGGAGTAGCAGCTGTGCTTTGCTGAAGCAGCCGTGAAGAGATACCCCATCGCCCCAGGTAAGAGAAACACAAGTAAGATGGTAGGTGTTGCAAGAGGGCATCAGAGGGCAGACACACTGAAACCAAACTCACAGAAAACTAGTCAATCTAATCACACTAGGACCACAC
>SJYA01002489.1:4337269-4358432 GCA_006410615.1 Neotragus moschatus | reverse complement strand
GGCAGACACACTGAAACCATACTCACAGAAAACTAGTCAATCTAATCACACTAGGACCACACTTTTGTCTAACTCAATGAAACCAAGCCATGCCTGTGGGGCAACCCAAGATGGGCAGGTCATGGTGGAGAGGTCTGACAGAATGTGGTCCACTGGAGAAGGGAATGACAAACCACTTCAGTATTCTTGCCTTGAGAAACCCATGAACAGTATGAAAAGGCAAAATGATAGGATACTGAAAGAGGAACTCCCCAGGTCAGTAGGTGCCCAATATGCTACTGGAGATCAGTGGAGAAATAACTCCAGAAAGAATGAAGGGATGGAGCCAAAGCAAAAACAATACCCAGCTGTGGATGTGACTGATGATAGAAGCAAGGTCCGATTCTGTAAAGAGCAATATTGCGTAGGATGGATGTGAGAGTTGGACTGGAAAGAAGGCTGAGTGCCGAAGAATTGATTCTTTTGAACTGTGGTGTTGGAGAAGACTCTTGAGAGTCCCTTGGACTTCAAGGAGATCCAACCAGTCCATTCTGAAGGAGACCTGGGATTTCTTTGGAAGGAATGATGCTCAAGCTGAAACTCTAGTACTTTGGCCACCTCATGAGAAGAGCTGACTCATTGGAAAAGACTCTGATGCTGGGAGGGATTGGGGGCAGGAGGAGAAGGGGACAACAGAGGATGAGATGGCTGGATGGCATCACTGACTATGGGCGTGAGTCTGAATGAACTCTGGGAGTTGGTGATGGACAGGGAGGCCTGGCGTGCTGCGATTCATGGGGTTGCAAAGAGTCGGACACGACTGAGCGACTGAACTGATGACTTTATTTTATGCCTCTGTTTCATGTTTATTAACTCTCTTTGCTACCAGAATGAGGACAGGCCTCTCTTTTACTCACTGCTATAGCTACAGTGTCTAAAACTACCCCTGGTACACAGTAGATGCACAAGAAATCCACGTTGAATAAATTGTTAAGTAAAAAGAAGACACAGGAAAATGTTGAAGGAGAAACAGGTCAGCGCTATTTTCAGTGACATTATTTAATGACTACTTTATTGCACTGATAAAAGTGATTCTCATTAGCATAATTAGTTTCTTTTCCTCTTGATTGCTAACACAATTGAATTAATTCCAATTCCATTTTTTTTTTTACCAATAGACTGAACCAATCAACCCAAAGAAAGAAGTGTTTCATTTTCTCTAAGAGCACTAGTCTGTTTTTTATAAATGTTTATTTATTTTGCAATTTTACTTTTTATTAGATTGTATGTTTTTAAACAAACTCCTTAATCTATCTTGGACTTGTTGGAATTGGCATCAAAGTCAACACGTGTGTGGGTTTGAACATATAAGTTTAGGAGAGGTTGCTAGGGAGAGCTGAATTGTTATGGCTAATATGTGGAACTCAGAGAAGGAGGGCCAGGTGAGTTGGAGAGATGGCTTCAGGCAATGTGACTCTTTCCTAAGCTTTTTGCTATGATCCCCAAATTTCAGTAGAGCCTATTTATGCTCATGGAAGCTTGTGTGAAAATGGAGAAAGAAACTGAGTGTCTGTATTTATTTTAATGTTGTATAAAAGGGAAGCACCAAAACATGCCTGGAAAAAGAGATGACTCATTTCAGTTCAGTTCAGTTCAGTCACTCAGTTGTGTCTGCCTCTTTGCGACCCCATGAATCACAGCACACCAGGCTTCCCTGTCCATCACCAACTCCCAGAGTTCACTCAGACTTCATCCATTGAGTCAGTGATGCCGTCCAGCCATCTCATCCTCTGTCGTCCCCTTCTCCTCCTGCCCCCAAGCCCCCCAGCATCAGAGTCTTTTCCAATGAGTCAACTCTTTGCATGAGGTGGCCAAAGTACTGGAGCTTCAGCTTTAGCATCATTCCTTCCAAAGAAATCCCAGGGTCGATCTCCTTCAGAATGGACTGGTTGGATCTCCTTGCAGTCCAAGGGACTCTCAAGAGTCTTCTCCAACACCACAGTTCAAAAGCACTAATAGGTGAACATAAATGCCTGGGATTCTGCATAGATGTACTGGACTTCCACAGGACATGGAATGTGAGTCTCAATGATCCATAACAATAATCCATGGATCCACGTGATCCATGACTTCAGGGCCATGTGAGCTACATATCTCTGAGTGTGAAAAAGTGAAAGTGAAAGCCCCTGAGTCGTGCCTGACTCTTTGAAACTCCTTGGAATCCTCCAGGCCAGAATACTGGAGTGGGTAACCATTCCCTTCTCCAGCAAATCTTCCCAACCAAGGGACTGAACTCAGGTCTCCCACACTGCAGGCAGACTTTTTACCAGGTGAGCCACCAGGGAAGCCCAACTCCAACTGCAGGTCAATGTAAAACAACAAAAAGAGACTAAAGCTTATGCTATCACTTTAAGAGCTCCAAGTACCATCTTCAGAACCTTGGAAATGGGTGAAGAGGTTACTGCTAAGGCTTTTTTAGGTACAGTATGTGCATTCTGGTGGATCCTCTTGTCTTGGTGTGGTTGGATAGAACATAAAAGAAGTCTTATGTTTAGTCTGACTTGCTTTTTGCCTTAAGTTACACTCTAACCCTGAGAAGAGATGTCCCTCGTGGCTCAGTGGTAGAGAATCCACCTGCCAATGTGGGAGACTAGGGTCTGATCTCTGGGTCAAGAAGATCCCCTGGAGACATAAATGGCAACCCACTCCAGTATTCTTGACTAGGAAATCTCAGGGACAGAGGAGCCTGGTAGTCTTACAGTCCATGGGGTTGCAAAAGAGTCTGACATGACTTAGTGACTAACAACATTTCGTGGGGCTTCCCTGGTGGCATGGGTGGTAAAGAATCTGCCTACAATGCAAGAGATGTGAGTTCAATCCCTGGGTTAGGAAGATCCTCTGGAAAAGGAAATGGCAACCCATTCCAGTATTCTTGTTTGGGAAATCCCATGGACAGAGGAGCCTTGTGGGCTACTGTTCATGGGGTCACCAGTCAGACACAACATAGCAAGGATGGTACGGGGAGGTAGGGGGAGGGGGGTTCAGGATGGGGAACATGTGTATACCCATGGCAGATTCATGCTGATGTATGGCAAAACCAATACAATATTGTAATTAGCCTCCAATTAAAATAAAGAAATTTATATTAAAAAACAAGCAAACAAAATAAACAGCAAACAAACAAGAACTCTGAAAAAAAGTGTGTTTGTCCTTTGCTGCCTGTCTGGGGAATTCAAATCTATTCTCTACTGTGGCATAGCAGCCCATAGTCCCCAACACCAGCTGCTAGATCCAGTTCAGGGTCCTCAGTTTGGACCATGAACAGCCATCTCCCTCAGGAATTATTATCTGCTCTGGGTTTTGTTATCAGGTCACCTGGATCTTGTTACAGACTGAATAGTGTCTCCTGAATTCATATGTTGAAGCCCCAGCCCTTAGTGTGAATTCATTTGAAGATAGGAACTTTGTGAACTGAGTTCATTGAGGTCATAAGGTGGGGGTGGGGACCCATATCTGATAGAATCGGTGTTCTTATAAAAAGAAGACAAGAATCAAGAACTCTTTCTCTGTCTGAACACACATGCAGGAAAGAAAGACTATGTGTGGAAATAGTGAGAAGGCTATTCTTTCCTACAAGACAGAATGAGAGCTCTCACCAGGAACCAAACTGGCTGGCATCTTAATCTGTAACTTTCAGCCTCTAGAACCATGAGAAAATAGATTTCTGTTGTTTAAGCTACTCAATTTATGGTATTCGTTATGACAGCTTGAGTTGAATAATACAGACTTTTACTAGTTTTTCTCTTACTAAGTCATGTCCTACTGTTTGCAATTCCATGGACAGCAGCACCCCAGGCTTCCCTACCCTTCATTATCTGCCTGAGTTTGCTCAAACTCATGTCCACTGAATCCATCGTGTCATCCAACCATCTCATCCTGTCACCCCCTTCTCCTCTTACCTTCTATATTTCCCAGCATCAGGATCTTTTCCAGTGAGTTGGCTCTTTGCATCAGGTGGCGAAAGTGTTGGAGCTTCAGCTTCAGCATCAGTCCTTCCAAGAAATATTCAGGGTTGATTTCCTTTAGGGTTGATTGTTTTGATCTTCATGCTTCGAAGGGACTCTCAAAAAGTCTTCTTCAACACCACAATTTGAAAGCATCAATTCTTTAGTGCCCAGCCTTCTTTACGGTCCAGCGCTCACATCCATACATGACTACTGGAAAAATCATAGCTTTGACTAGATGGACCTTTGATGGCAAAGTGATGTCTCTGCTTTGTAATACACTGTAAAGATTTGTCATAGCTTTTCTTCCAGGGAGCAAGCATCTTTTACTTTTGTGGCTGCAGTCACTGTCCACAGTGATTTTGGAGCCCAAGAAAGTAGAGTCAATAGAGGAACGTTTCCAGATACCAATTTCAGTTTTGTTCCCCCTCTGTCACTGTTCCTTCCTGATGAGTAGCTCTTCTAATCTCAGTCCTGCTACCCAGAGTTTCATTGCTCTATGTTTGTCCACTGACTAAAAGCATACTGAGACATGGGGCCATTTTTAGGGTTTGCTTTTCACATTAGTATTTCTAGTGATGAGGAAAACGTGGGGCTAAGCAGGTACCACCACATCACCTGAGGATGAATAAAGGGACAAAAGAAGGGGAAGAATCGCAGGTTATCAAGTGCCTCCATTTATAGACAAAGAAAATGAGGCTCAGCGAAGTTCACATGGTTTATTTGTGGCAACTCGAGGGTTCAAACTCAAATATGCCTTAATCATTCCCTCCATTTTGTCTTTTGGGTGCATTGTCTCAATTCATTTAATCAGAAGTCATACACCCTCTCTGAAATCTTAGTTTCTAACCTGGAAAACGAGGAGAATTGGACTGGATGGAGGCTGTGTGAACACCCTTCTAATTCTAAAATTTATAGAGACGGTAGCTCCTAACCTTCTGTGGTTGATCGTTCCCTGATGACCACAGGTCTTTTCCATGTTGATCAGTTTCCAGAGTTGGTCACAGGAAGCAAAATCACTCTGGGTGTTTTAAACAGAAAGTGCTTTAAAATTCGTGGGAGCAGTGAAGGACTGGGAGTCAAGGGCCTGGCATGGGACTATGCATGGCTGTGGCCAAGGCATCAGAAAGCCTGTTGCTGTTACACCGCTGTAGTCCCTTCTGCTGTCACAATAACTGATTCTTGATAGCCAGGAGACATGCTATCTATCACTGGACTGCTGCATATGCCAGTAAAGGGGACTCAAGAATTTCGTCTCTGTGACCTGGTTTGCCAGCAAGACACTGGCTTCTTTTTCATGTTGGGTTCGGAAGTTTGCACACGTGCTTGCTGTCACTTCAGTTGTGTCCGACTTTTGGCAACACTATGGACTATAGCCCACCAGGCTCCTCTGTCCATAAGATTCTCCAGGGAAGAATACTGGAGTAGGTTACCATTTCCCTCTCCAGGGGATCTTCCTGACCCAGGGATCGAACTCATGACTCCTATGTTTCCTGCATTGGCAGGCTGGTTCTTTACCACTGTGCCACCTGGGAAGCCTGGCTAAATCTCAGACAAATGCGTGTTTCTCAGTGTAGAACCTATTTTGTATCCCCAACCTTTGCTGCTAAGGAGTCTGGAAAATGCAGATTTCAGTTCACTTGCATTGGCAGAACAAAAAGGGTTGAATGGAGGCTGAGAAAACAAAACCACGGTGCCCACCACACTCCCTTGACTTGTAAAAGTTCTCTGCTTTCTTACTCCTCAGCTTCCAGCAGCCCATCTCTGAGGCTCCGGTTCACTGTAGGATGCCTGTCCTATTGGTCTCGAATTTCCTACAAATTTACCTCAGCAGAGAGGATTTTTTTTTCCCCCTCTGGAGTAACATGGTCCCTGATGCATGAACAGAAAATTTAGGTAATAGGAGAGATGTGGGAATCTTATCATGTCTCCAGAATAGCAGAAAATATATTTGGAATGTGATCATTCATAAATATAGTTGGTTCTATTAGCTGGTTTAAAGCTTCTAAAAATCCCTGGGTTTTTCCCTTTGGACTGACCCAAGAGAGAGAAAAAGTTTTGTGAAAGCTACCTTTACTGAGGAAGAGAATCTGAAAGTAGGTTTTCTTCTTGGAACTTCTTCAGAAATATGCCATTCTGATGTAGACATGTGGCAAATATCCTACCGCAAGGTTGCTCTGTCCTCCCTGAAAAAAACCCAAAATGCTGATTCTGCAGTTGAGTGTGGCCTGAAAGAGCTTGTCCATGTGGAAGACACAAGCCTAGTGCTTAACCACTTTTCCCTTTCCACAGCCTTATTCTGCAGGAGGCCACAAGTACAGCATGTTAATTCAAACTTTTCAAAACCATGAAACCACTGAATATCTCAATATCCGTGTGTGGACTCTCATTTGCCTACTCTGTGTTAACAGAGTAACATTTGGTTTTAAACAAGACTTTATTTAAGGGGAAAAAGTGTATAGGATTACATTTGAAAATGTAATTACTGAAAAGATAAACCATATGTCGTAAGTCTTTGTTTTACCTCCTTTTCGCTGAGGCCCGCCTTGAAGAGTTCACTTGGAGGTGTATGGAGATTCGAATTCTTCTGGAAGCAAGCTGGAGAAGCCAAATGTAGCTGACTCACCAGTCTTTGTGTTTACGTTTTGATGGAGTTACTGCCAAAATATCTTATAGTCCAGTGCTGTATCTTATTGAAACCAAGCACAATATGTTGGCTCAGAGATACAGAGCCTGAGGGTTCACACCTGCCTCTCAACCCTTCCCATCGCCACCTCCTCAGGACACTGGATAAAGGGAGGTTGTGACAAGGATATTGAGACTAGGGGGTGAGGGTGGGGGGCGTGGTGGAAATGGATAAAGAAGAAAGACTGTGTTTTTCGGTTCATCTTACTTTACATCAAGGAAGTCATGTCCATGACACGCAACAACTAGAAACAAAGGGTAAATAGCCAGCTTTGGCCCTCACTGATGCTAAAATCCAGTCACTCAGTAGTGGCTAACTCTGTGTGACCCCGTGGACTATAACCTGCCAGGTTCCTCTGTCCATAGGGTTCTCCAGGCAAAAATACTGGATTGGGTTGCCATTTCCTTCTCCAGGGTATCTTCCCAACCCAGGGATCGAACTGGTATCTCCTGCTTCTCCTGCATTGGCAGGTGGGTTCTTCAACACTGAACCACTGGGGAAGCCCAAAGAAAAGGTAGCCATGCTTTACAGACTCAAAAATAAACCTAATACTACATCTCTTACAGGAGATGGTATAACCATCATAGATCAGTCAAAGTCTTTTACAGAGGATAATTCTGAGTATCTGTAAGCAAAATTAATAACCCTCTCCTAAAGGAAAAAAAAAAAAGACTAACCCTGATACTAATTTATGCCTGTTGTGAAGTTGTTTAAGTTCATTTGGATATGCACAGCTCTTGGATTGTTTTTGGCAGGTAAAGGCAATAACCCAAAATGTCTGAGGTTGATGAAAGTTGAAAAGTGAAAGGTTAAGTTGCTCAGTCTTGTCTGACATTTTGCAACCCCATCGACTACACAATGGAATTCTCTAGGCCAGAATACTGGAGTGGGTAGCCTTTGTCTTCTCCAGGGGATCTTCCCACACCAGGGGTTGAACCCAGGTCTCCCACATTGCAGGCAGATTCTTTACCAGCTGAGCCACAAGGGAAGCCCAAGAACACTGGAGTGGGTAGCCTAGCCCTTCTCTAGCGGATCTTCCTGACTCAGGAATCAAACTGGGGTCTCCTGCATTGCAGGTGGATTCTTTACCAACTGAGATACCTGGTTAGCCTTCTCCCAAATTCCTGCTACAAGATTATAATGAAAGTAAGCTCCTAACAAATTTCATCATAGATACAGACATTTTAAAACCAACTTTCATGAGCAAGTGAACACAATCTAGAACTTCCCCAGTGGCGCAGCAGTAAGAATCTGCCTGCAATGTAGGAGTTACAGGTTCAATCTCTAGGTTGGGAAGATCCCCTGGAGGAGGGCATGGCAACTCATTCCAGTATTCTTGCCTGGAGAATTCCGTGGACAGAGGAGACTGGCAGGCTACAGTCCACCAGGTCACCAAGAGTGAGACACAACTGAAGCGAGTGAGCACACACACATGAGCACAATATAGTCTGTTCAATGTGGTCAAGTTCTCTTTCTTTAGTTACTTTAGTTACTTCCAATGTCTTGGAAGATATTAATAGTTTATAGTCCAAGGAAAAGTAGACAGCATTTGGCAGCAGTCTTCTGTTACCTATTTGACAGCAACCAGAAATCCTTGTAAACTGGTGGTTGGAGATAGGTCTATTAAAAGGAAAATTGTGAAAGACTTCTAGATAGACCAAAAGATTATTAGATTCTTTTTTAATGACAAATCACATTATACTGCTCTCTGCATTATACACTGCACACTATTTTTTTTATTTTAAGGACATTTCACCATCCAAAATATAAACAAAAATACATTTAAACACATACAGGCCCAAATAATGAAACTAACAATGCAAACATTTATTAATGTACTTATCCTACACACTTAAAGTTCAATACCACTTGAATGTTGCACACAATGTTTCATAATATTCCCTCCCTGAAGTTCTCAAATTTGAAAAAAATTAAGGCATCCTAAGTTTTCCAATTTATAATAATGTGTACAAGATAGATGACAATATTTGATGTTTTTAGTATAGAGATCTGTGTTGTTCGGAGCATACACGTTTTTGGTTATTTGATTCTATGGAGTTTCTGTCTTTCATTGTATTTGAGCTACATTGCAATTCTATATATCTAAGTTAACCTGTGGAAAATTGATGGTAATGCAAANGGCATCCTAAGTTTTCCAATTTATAATAATGTGTACAAGATAGATGACAATATTTGATGTTTTTAGTATAGAGATCTGTGTTGTTCGGAGCATACACGTTTTTGGTTATTTGATTCTATGGAGTTTCTGTCTTTCATTGTATTTGAGCTACATTGCAATTCTATATATCTAAGTTAACCTGTGGAAAATTGATGGTAATGCAAATAATGCTTGTCTTTACACAGGCAAATACATTCTGTCTAGTGGGAGGTTCAGTTAACTTTGCTTTGTTACAGCCAGTCAGTTCAGTCACTCAGTCATGTCTGACTCTTTGCAACCCCATGGACTGCAGCATGCCAGGCTTCGCTGTCCAACACCAATTCCTGTAGCTTGCTCAAACTCATGTCCATTGAGTCAGTGATGCCATCCAACCATCTCATCCTCTGTCACCCTCCTGCTTTCAATCTTTCCCAAAATCAAGGTCTTTTCAAATGAATTGGTTCTTCACATCAGGTGGCCAAAGTGTTGGTTTCAGCTTCAACATCAGTCCTTCCAATGGATATTCAGGACTGATTTCCTTGAGGATGGACTGGTTGGATCTCCTTGCAGTCCAAGGGACTCTTAAGAGTCTTCTCCAACACCACAGTTCAAAAGCATCAATTCTTTGGTGCTCAGCTTTCTTTATGGTCCAACTCTCACATCCATACATGACTACTGAAAAAGTCATAGCTTTGACTAGATGGACCTTTGTTGGTAAAGTAATGTCTCTGTTTTTTAATATGCTCTTTAGGTTGGTCATAACTTTTCTTCCAAGGAGCATGCATCTTTTAATTTCATGGCTGCAGTTACCATCTGCAGTGATTTTGGAGCCCAAGAAGATAAAGTCTGTCACTGTTCCATTGTTTCCCCATCTATTTGTCATCAAGTGATGGGACTGGGTGCCATGATCTTCATTTTTTGAATGCTGAGTTTTAATCCAGCTTTTTCACACTCCTCTTTCACTTTCGTCAAAAGGTTCTTTAGTTTTTCTTCACTTTCTGCCATAAGGGTGGTGTCATCTGCGTATTTGAGGTTATTGATATTTCTCTCAGCAATCTTGATTCCAGGTTGTGTTTCATCCAGCTTGGCATCTTGCATGATGTACTCTACCTAGAAGTTAAATAAGCAGGGTGACGATATACATCTTTGACGTACTCCTTTTAAAATTTTGAACCAGTCCATTGTTCTATGTCTGGTTCTAACTGTTGCTTCTTGACCTGCATACAGATTTCTGAGGAGGCAGGTAAGGTAGTCTGGTATTCCCACCTCTTTAAGAAGAAACCAGTTTACTATAGTAGAAGAAGCCAATTTTATGCCTATTAAGAAAATTCATTTTAGTACAGCCAATGGACTTACCTATTTTTCTGGTCTTTGAAATGTTCTTTGAACATTTCCCTTTCTATTTTTCTCATTAATTAATGAGTCAAATAAAATCATTGATAATGTTCATTTTATACCATAGAAGTATGATTTTAACTATTTAAAAAAAATGTATCCCTACCACCATCCCTCAATGGCTAGGTCCTTACACATTGTTCAGCAGANTTTGAAATGTTCTTTGAACATTTCCCTTTCTATTTTTCTCATTAATTAATGAGTCAAATAAAATCATTGATAATGTTCATTTTATACCATAGAAGTATGATTTTAACTATTAAAAAAAAATGTATCCCTACCACCATCCCTCAATGGCTAGGTCCTTACACATTGTTCAGCAGATGAAGTGAAGTGAAGTGAAGTCACTCAGTCGTGTCCGACTCTTTGTGACCCCGTGGACTGTAGCCCACCAGGCTCCTCCGTCCATGGGATTTTCCAGGCAAGAATACTGGAGTGGGTTGCCATTTCAAAGAGTAAATTTAAACTACTTCATTCAATTTCCAATGTAGATAGCTTAAATATCTTTAATTTAGTAACATATATCACCCAATCTATGTATCTCAAATGTATTTAAATTTCACTAAGAAACCCCAGTTCAGTGGACATGAATTTCGGCAAACTTCTGGAATGGTGAGGGAGAAAGAAGCCTGGTGTGCTGCAGTCCACGGCAACACAGAGTCTGGCATGACTTGGTAACTGAACAACAACAATAAGTCCCCCTAATGTAACATTCATGATCTAAACACTTGCTCTGAGAATCTGATATATATTATGTTAATTATCAAAGTCTCAGGGATTGATCAAAATATGTATAACAGAAGTGCTTATAGTAGCTATCTTTGGTCTTTCTGATATGATATTAATTGGTTTTTCTGGAGTGTAGATTTTCAATCAGAGGAAGTGACTCTCCTTTGAGCTGGAGCTTGAATTAAATGGCATATTTACAATACCATAAAGTCTATACTGAAGTATCTTAACATAAGCTACAAACATCATAACATTGCCCTTTAAAGGGATTAAGAAAAATACTCCATGCTGAACGTTTAACATTCACATTAGTTCATGTAATCTTTAAACACACAGTAATTTGGCACTTACGTTGTTAGAAAATGAAAGGTTGATGGCATTTCAGTTGGGTTGAAATGAATCCTGACAACTTGAGTATCATATAGCTGTTCATAGAAATCTGCGGGAAAAAAAATGTGTACATTGAACTTTAATATGTCTGTTTTAAAGATGGAAAGGAAAGAATTATACAATATAGGTAGTAATTTACATATAATAACAGTGCTTTGCATTTATGTATACCACTGCTAACCATTTCAAAGAGAATTTGTGACCCAACAACAACTAAACAGTAGAATTTCAAGCCAATTCAGCTATAAGGATACGTAATTCCTTTTTCAATGGAACATCTATAATGAGAGGGAGGAAACATTTAAAGGAAAGGACATTTGAGTAATAAGGGAGAGTACTTTGCACAGAAAATGTTTTCTAACCATCTGAAGCCACAGAGTAACCCATCTGAATACAAGGAGAGTTTTCTACTTAAAGTCAAATGACAGAGTCCATTTGAGCTTGAGAGGGACCTCATCTCTTATAGGTTTCATGTTGTATGGGATTGTACAATAAAATATGAGGAACAGGAGTAGCAATTGCATAAATTTGCAGTAGTAAATGTTCTGTTGCAAATCTTAAGGCACAGTGGAAGCCAAAATCCTGTATTTTAAAATGGAAACCTGGAACAGTTGCAGAGAATTGAGGATTGACTGAGCACACTATGAGGGAAGCCGTCAGACCAGCTTGATTCAATGAGAATTGTAGCCACATACAATTTGGATTGGAGACAGCGTGGAGACAACAGAAACAGGAAATGGGGCAAAAATATTTCTCTTGACAGCTTGGCCAAGGGCTCAGCAATACCCTAGAGAAGGGATTTAATTAATTTCCACCAGAACTACATTGTTCTTATATCTGCAAGTGATTTGTAATTTGCTGTACACTTTTATGCTTGAGTTGTTAAAAGCTCATGTTATTTCAGGGTATAGTTTTAGTTTATATATATTCAAAAAAAGTAGTAACGTTACAGAAATAAAATCTTAAGTTTACCTCCTTAGGTTACGTTGAGAAACATTTAAAAAGGAGAACAAAACGGACAATTATAATTCCTATTTTCATGGATACAATAAGTATCCTTTATAAAAACTGACTAGAACAAGGCTGTTTCGTTGGATCAGTCAACTCTTGTTTCTACCATGTTGTTTGTTACCTCTGTCCTTTTGCTATTGCCAACTAAAGAATGTTGCTCACCATCTGGCTCTACAAGGACTGAGTCATTAGCCACCACAGTGACTGACCTTCAAGTTACCCTGATAGGCGCTCAGGACTGAGATCAGGAATGAAACACTCTGTGCTCTGGGAAAACTGGCAGAACAGGCGTTCAGATAGATCTTTTCAGGAGAAAATGTTATGAAGTCAATTTCTTGCATCTTCCCATACTTAGAAAAGCTCTAGAATCGTTAACCATCTGTTCTTCAAAACTAGCAACAACTGTCTACCGAGATGTGTGTTTGAATGTAAGTGCCCCTTCTTCAAAATCACACATAGTAATTCCCTTCATATGAACGAGTTCCATTCTGAGTGCTTTCATAAATCTAATTTGTTCATAAGTCATACAAAGTTTGCCTAGGTACCCAACTATAACAATCAGCTATATAGTACTATAATAGATGTAAAATAGTTTTCACACAGATAATACACAGAAAACACAAAAAATAAAGAAAATATCTTGACTCTTACAGTACAGTACTTTGGAAAGCACAGTATAACAGCTGGCATGCAGGGAATGGCAGCCAGTGAACAGGCAAGAAGAGTTACTGACTGAAGGAGGGAGAAGAGATGGGAGATGGTAGAGCTGAAGGACTGTCAGCAATAGGAGATGGAGGGCAAGCTGCAGTTTCACTCAAGCCTTACACTGATGGAGCGAATGTTCCCATCTTCGAAAATTCATACCATGAAGATTTTTAGGGCACTGACTGTACATGCTGACCTCCCCTCCACCCCACCTCTTTGGAGCAGTTCCTCAGAGCTATCTGAGAGACTGTCTCCCAGGCTATAGTCCTCAGTGTCTCTAGATAAGACTGAAACACAGCTCTCAGGTTGTGGTTTTTAATTTCAATTGTTACTATGAGCCCCCATTTTTTTAGGAATCAGATTCTTCATTCCAGCAGCATCCCTCTTCCAACCCCCTGGCCCCAAACACTAAGGGGAGTTCAATTCTGCTCATCCTTCCACACTTGGGTTACTATTCAGTTCTTACCAGAAGCCTTCACCTACCTACACTGTATACTACTCCGTCCATAAGCCTATTGAGTGTATTACCATGTTTTGTTTAAATTGTATTTTGGTCTCTATCTTCCCAACCAGACTGTGAACTCTCTGTATCTTTCCTATCTTGAACTGTATGTCTAGAATATAATAAATGTTCAACAAACACTGAAGGGAAGATGGAAGGAGTGAACTGCAATTTAGGGTTAGTTTAACTCAACACTTGCATATTACATAATGGAAAACAAAGACCCTTGTCTGGCCTTGTGTCAAATAGGATAATCTTCTGCAAAACACTTTTAAAAGGCATGTAAAATGTCATCAACATTATCTCCAATGCAAAGAGTAGCTGTGATGATCAGGTCCTATCTTTAAGTAGAAGGCTGAAACCAGAAGGTGAAGGTTCAGTGGGTTTGCTGAAGACTTCTTCACCTAAATGCTGGTTTTGAACATTTAGTTCAGTTGGGAGATAACCTAGGGAAAGACAGAACCGGGGCAGTTAGGATGTTTGAAAGGCCATACTCTTAGGAAAATGTGGACTGGGAAAAAAAATCCCCATGAAAAGGGAATGATAAGGAAACATCTTTTTCTGTTAGGGATCTGGGTAATAAAACAAACTTTCTGACAAAATTTAACACAGATCTGCCATCATACAGGTTTTGACTGGACTATAAAATCCCAAGCTAAGGTATTAATATGATGGCCCACCAGCATCCTGGGGTGTCTGACAGAAACATGTAAGTCCCCCTTAGAGGGGCAGATTTCAACTATGATGCATAGGCCTGTTGGAGGTATATACAGGCTGAACATGAACACACTAATCAAAGTTTATATAACACACAAAGAAACAAATATCCAGGAGGCAGACTTGTGGGATAAATAACATATAATGAGTATGCTTAACATGTTTAAAGAAAAATGAGCCCCACTTTGGTTAAACAGGACTCAGCAAATTTGCGGCAAAAATCTGAACTATATTATATCCAAGGCTAGCTACATAATTTGCATGGTCCAGTGCAAAATGAAAATGCAGGGCTCCCTGTTCAGAAAAGCAGTAAAAAAGTGTCATTAAAAGCAGTAAAGTAAAAAGGGTTTTTTAAAAAACATTTTGTTACTTCTAAAACATAATGGGAATAATGATGTCTGAGTAACAACTTACACTAACAAACTGATAATATATTGGTGTCAGAATTTTAAGTAAATAACAATACTTTATTTGTGTGATATCTTGATTAATCTTAAAAGTTTTCTGACTTGATTTTCTGCAAATGAATTAGGTCAGCAAAATTTATACTTTTAGAAATTTCATTTTCTATCAATGAAAGATTGCAAATAATTTTTGAATATTCAATTTTAAGAGGCATTTTTCTATTAATGCAAGTGTTACTGGAGCTGTTAATAGTATGTTATAGACTGGTAACACTGGAATAAATAATTTAGAGCTGATGATTCTTAAAAAACAATTTTTTAGAAAAGATTTAACTTTTTCTATACATAAGAAGTGAATTTAATTTAACTGAATAGTCAATGTGAATGTATACAATGGCATTTTTATCATTTTCTCTAACATTTCCTGTGACTTGTAGAGGTCATATAAAAAACCAAATGTGACTTCAAGATTTATAAACAATTAAGAAAGTTTGTTTATACATTATAGTATAATATATTCAATTACAAGAGAAAGTGATTTTCAAATTGTCTTTCTTGTTAATAGTTATCTGAAACTTCATGTGAGAAAAAGATTCATTTTTGTTGATTGTAAAAATCTTAACATTTAATTCCTGTGTCTAAGTCTCTGGGGATGTTATTTGCAATGCTGTAGAAGTTTTCAAAACCAGAGATTCCAAATCCTTTAAAGAATTATAATAATTCAGGAGTACAGTTATCCTGGAATGTGAAGTCAAGTAGGCTTTAGGAAGCATTACTATGAACAAAGCTAATGGAGGTGATGGAATTCTAATTGAGCTATTTCAAATCCTAAAAGATGATGCTGTGAAAGTGCTGTACTCAATATGCCAGCTAATTTGGAAAACTCAGCCATGGCCACAGGACTGGAAAAGGTCAGTTTTAATAATCCCAAATAAAGGCAATGCCAAAGAATGCTCAGACTACTGAACAATTGCACTCATCTCACACGCTCGTATAGTAATGCTCAAAATTCTCCAAGCCAGGCTTCAATAGTACATGAACCATGAACTTCCAGATGTTCAAGCTGGATTTAGAAAAGGTGGAGGAACCAGAGATCAAATTGCCAACATCCATTGGATCATTGAAAAAGCAAGAATTCCAGAAAATCATCTATTTCTGCTTTATTGACTATGCCAAAGCCTTTGACTGTGTGGATCACAATAAACTCTGGAAAACTCTTAAAGAGATGGGAACACCAGACCACCTGACCTGCCTCTTGAAAAATCTGTATGCAGGTCAGGAAGCAACAGTTAGAACTGGACATGGAACAACAGACTGGTTCCAAATAGGAAAAGGAGTATTTCAAGGCTGTATATTGTCACCCTGCTTATTTAACTTATATGCAGAGTACATCATGAGAAATGCCGGGCTGGAAGAAGCACAAGCTGGAATCAAGATTGCCAGGAGAAATATCAACCTCAGATATGCAAATGACACTACCTTTATGGCAGAAAGTGGAGAAGAATTAAAGAGCCTCTTGATGAAAGTGAAAGAGGAGAGTGAAAAAGTTGGCTTAAAACTCGACATTCAGAAAACCATGATTATGGCATCTGGTCCCATCACTTCATGGCAAATAGATGGGGAAACTGGAAACAGTGACAGATTTTATATTTTTGGGCTCCAACATCACTGCAGATGGTGACTGCAGCCATGAAATTAAGACATGCTTGCTTCTTGGAAGAAAACCTAGACAGTATATTACATAGCAGAGACATTACTTTGCCAACAAAGGTCCATCTAGTCAAAGCTATTGTTTTTCCAGTAGTCATGTATGGATGTGAGAGCTGGACTATAAAGAAAGCTGAGCACCAAAGAATTGATGCTTTTGAACTGTGGTGTTGGAGAAGACTCTTGAGAGTCCCTTGGATTGCAGGAAGTTCCAACCAGTCCATCCTAAAGGAGATCAACCCTGGGTGTTCACTGGAAGGACTGATGCTGAGGCTGAAACTCCAATACTCTGACCACCTGATGTGAAGAACTGACTCATTTGAAAAGACCTTAATGCTGGGAAAGATTGAAGGCAGGAAGAGAAGGGGACGACAGAGGATGAGATGATTGGATGGCATCACCAACTCAATGGACACGAGTTTGAGTAAACTCTGGGAGTTGGCGATGGACAGGGAGGCCTGGGGTGCTGCAGTCCATGGGGTCGCAGAGAGTCAGACACAACTGAGTGACTGAACCAAACTGAACTGAAAGGTTACTGCAATGTCTGTGTGCACAGTCTCATTCTGTAATAATTTTCTGGCAAAGTTTATTGCCTAAGAGTAGGTATTTCATGTTCTAGCACTCAGACTGGAGAGTTAGTTTTGGTACAGATGCTGTAAGGACAGGGTCTGGCGGTGAATGGGCAAGTTGACCTCTTATCTCTCAGCTTGGTCCTACCAATATGCACAGCTCTCACTCTCTACATTAGCAGTGGCCATGCCCACTGCTGCTATCACTGATGCTTTTGCTCATTGCTGCTGTACCCAGGGACCTGAGTCTGCACATTTGTGCACTTAAACCTGGCACGTTTGCTTTGCTCAGGTTCATTCTCTTATCCCACTTTCTCTTACAAAGCACAACTTCAAAGATTTTATTAAACATTTCTAGTCAGTGACAGGAGAGCAATAGACCAAGTGCCTTCTGAGAGCAGGGCCCTGGGCAGCTGCACTGACTGTCCTCCCATAAAACACAATTGCCCTGATTGTGTAGCTTCATTTGATTCTCCCAACCACCTTTTAAAATAGCTAGAGCAAATCTGTTTTCCAGTGAATATTGGAAAACCGAAATCGAGAATGTAATTTACTGGCCTATGTTCAAAGTAGTAACAGAAACAAGTGTAGAACTTGGACCATTAGACGTGAAACTTGAGGTTGTTTTAGAGTATTTAGGCTATATTTCCATAGTCATGCCAAGGGAGAGGGGCTTGGGGAAGAGATGGATTGGGAGTTTGGGACTAGCAGATGCAATTTATTATATATAGAATGGATAAGCAGCAAGGTCCTACTTCATAGCACAAGGAACTATGTTCAACATCCTGTAATAAGCCATAATGGAGAGAATATGAAAAAGAATATATACATACATATATATGTATAATTTTGATGTACAGTAGAAATTAATATAATATTGTATATCAACTATAATAAAATAACTTTTTAAAGTACATAAAATTCCTTAGCTAAAAATTATGGTGTTTACCAAAGTTACCCTTAGTTTAATACTGATTCTGTGAGAACTGAAAAAGCTTAGACACATCAGGGATTCAACTTAATCTTATGAGTAATCCTGAAAAACCACTTTGTTTACTATGCATTTGATGAAACTCAAAGGATAATTTATTGTTCTCTCTGATGAGCTTGTTTTACACAGAAAGTCGATAGTATTAATATTAGGAAAAACTTTCCAAAACGAATATATATATCTGTATAGTTGTGGGTGTGTGCATACTACTCTGTGAATAGGTAATCGCTCACTCAGATTAGAGAACACTTTCTGATATTTCTATATGTTTCATATGGTCTTTATATGCACAGGGAATGATCCAGTATGTTGACTGGTAAATATTTACAACCTATTTCTAGGGCTGATCTACAACCAGTTTCTAAAGAGATTCACCCTTCAGTCCTTCTATTGGATCTCTCCCCAGTCTTTTGGGGGCTTCTCTAGTGGCTCAGTGGTGAAGAATCTGTCTACCAATGCAGGACATGTGGGTTTGATCTCTGGGTCAGGAAGATCCCCTGGAGAAGGAAATGGCAACCCATTCCAGTATTCTTGCCTGAAAAATCCCACGGACAGAGGAGCTTGGTGGGTTACAGTCAGTCATGACTTAGTGACTAAGCCACAGCCTCAGTCTTTGCTATTTCCATCACTGCTTGACACTCACTAAATCTGGAGATGAGACCAAGAGGAAGTTTACAGGATAAATTTTGGATTTTATTCCTCATGATGATTTGAAAGAAAGGTACATTAGAAATGGCCTTTGAAAAGCTGAATGATGAAATGATACTGTAGCAGCGCTGTTGGAGGCTTCGGACATAGCTAAGTAAAGCCAGTTGGATGAAGGGTAAACTAAACTCATTTTTTCCAATGTCTCGTCTATCAGGAAAGAAAACATAAGGGCTATGTCTTCACTTTTAATATGATATGATAAACACAGGAAAGGGAACAGCATTCATTGTGTTTAATATTCCATGAAGGTATTTGAGCAAAGCAATATTTTATTGTTTGAGAATATAACAAATGTCTATGTCATTTCCTAGTAATGAAACATGTCAAGAAGTGATCATGGCTTGGGAAAGTGGAGTTTAAAGAGCATGCTTTTGCTAATAAATCATAGAATGTAACATAATATGGTGTGACTATGTTAAACAAATAATTATATCTACAAATGGAATCTTAGCCAAGAGGGAAACATACACTATTTTGCTTTGCTTTGAGCTCCAGCCCGCACTCACACAAGCATACATGCTCACATGCATACACAACACATCTCACTCATGTGCACCGTATCACGCTTAAAGATCACGGCTGTATTGCTTGGTACCCAGAGAACAAAGGGTAGTAGAAACACAGTTGATTTGGATTACCTATATCCCATTCTATTCTTTGAGTTGCCATGTATACATCATATATTTTAGTGATGGAATGTAGACAGCATGTGTGTCCTGAGCCTGTTTACTCAAACCTTATGATGGAGAAGGAATTGCTAAATTTGACTATGCAATTGTGATGAATATCAAAAGCCCATCTCCCTTCTATCCTCCTAAAGCTGCAATACCTACTTTCTACTTAGAATCTTCAGGCTTGGTATTTCCATGCTTATTCCAAATTTTGTCACTTCCCTGCTGTTTCTCCTTTCCCCTCATATTTGAGGGGAGGTAAGCCACATAGTTTGTTTTTTTTTTTTAATACAGTAAGTACCCAACAAGTGTGCATCATATAAATACATGGAAATATTTTTCTGAAAAGTAGATGAATTATTTCTTCCTATTCTATCTACTCTTTGAAAAGACACTGAAGCAGATACCAAAAGAGGTTTCTGAATAGATTGTTAGTCTTGATTTTTTCCTGAACTCCTGAGGCACCAGATCATTCATTTTGATGTCTTTGTGCCCTCAGAAGTGGAGTCCCTAAAGTATGGGAAATCTGTTCTGTGCTGTGTGTGTGTGTGTGTGTGTGTGTGTGTGTGTGTGTGTATGTGTGTGTATGGGCTGGAGGGGGTGGGAGGGAGAACCATTCTCAGTAGGTCCGACAGCATTTGCTAAATGTTATTACTGTTGGCAACGTCTTATCTTAGATGAGGTGGTAAATTAGTAAACTGCCATGGAGAGGTATGATTTTGTAAAATTAGATGGGGTATAAAGAAACACAATTAATTCCAGACCCTCAGGCAAGAGAGATGAAGTAACTGGAGTCTTTGTTCTCTCAGATTATCAGATATACCATCTTTTCTTCAGAGTAATAGCAGGCACTCTCTGGCTGTCAGTGGAAATGCCAGGTATGCACTTGCAATGTGGACGAGGCCACCCTAGGGATTACATTTTGTTGTCTTTAGAGAAAAAAAGAGTGAATCACTCTCCAAGGGTCTGTTTTTTCCCATTAACCCTAAACCCCAGCAGCACAATTTATTACATCTTAAAATGATCAGAGATTGGTTACCAGCTCCAAATTAGCCAATAAGACCTGCAATGAAACACCCAGAAAGCCTCATCAAGATGAAAATACACTTTAGGCTCATGAAGAGTCTTGAATTTTAAAGAAAGGTGCCAGAAAGAGTTTAGAGAGATGGAGATTGAGAAAAGCTCTCTTTCTATTTGCATAAAGCCTCAGGCTGAGAAGGAGAGATGGGAAAAAACAAAGATGGAAAAACAGGGTACAGAGGTATACAAACAACCCCACATTCCATGGGCCAACATTATGGAGGCCATTAAGGGAGCTGGTCTATGGACCACGCAAGATGTACCTTCATTTTGCTGTTAGATCGAGACTGTCTTTGCGTCTTCTGAGAGGGACATTCCAAGTTCTTTCAACAATCAGTCTTGGGACTTCTCTAGTGGTCCAGAGGCTAAGACACCATGTTCCCAAAGAAGGGGCCTGAGTTCAGTCCCTGGTCAGGGAACAAGATCTCACAAACTGCAACTTAGAGTCTGCTTGCTGAAACTAAAGATTCTGCATGCCACAGCAAAGACCTGGCACAGCCAAATAAATAAATAAATGTTAAAAAAAAAAATCAGTCTCTGAAGTGCTATGCAGTTAGGCGGTACCACCTCAAGTAAACACTGCAGACCACACAGATTTTCACTCTTCACCAAAACAAATTATGATAAAAATCTAATTGAATTAAGAATTAAAGGGGGGTGGGGTTTAGAGGTTAAGCATAGGTCAACCTCTCATACGGTGCTATGAAAAGTAATTTGGTAGAAAATGTCTTCAGAGGCACTTGTTAAGAAAAAATTT
>SJYA01002489.1:4307494-4336913 GCA_006410615.1 Neotragus moschatus | reverse complement strand
ATCATATATTTTAGTGATGGAATGTAGACAGCATGTGTGTCCTGAGCCTGTTTACTCAAACCTTATGATGGAGAAGGAATTGCTAAATTTGACTATGCAATTGTGATGAATATCAAAAGCCCATCTCCCTTCTATCCTCCTAAAGCTGCAATACCTACTTTCTACTTAGAATCTTCAGGCTTGGTATTTCCATGCGTATTCCAAATTTTGTCACTTCCCTGCTGTTTCTCCTTTCCCCTCATATTTGAGGGGAGGTAAGCCACATAGTTTGTTTTTTTTTTTTAATACAGTAAGTACCCAACAAGTGTGCATCATATAAATACATGGAAATATTTTTCTGAAAAGTAGATGAATTATTTCTTCCTATTCTATCTACTCTTTGAAAAGACACTGAAGCAGATACCAAAAGAGGTTTCTGAATAGATTGTTAGTCTTGATTTTTTCCTGAACTCCTGAGGCACCAGATCATTCATTTTGATGTCTTTGTGCCCTCAGAAGTGGAGTCCCTAAAGTATGGGAAATCTGTTCTGTGCTGTGTGTGTGTGTGTGTGTGTGTGTGTGTGTGTGTGTGTATGTGTGTGTATGGGCTGGAGGGGGTGGGAGGGAGAACCATTCTCAGTAGGTCCGACAGCATTTGCTAAATGTTATTACTGTTGGCAACGTCTTATCTTAGATGAGGTGGTAAATTAGTAAACTGCCATGGAGAGGTATGATTTTGTAAAATTAGATGGGGTATAAAGAAACACAATTAATTCCAGACCCTCAGGCAAGAGAGATGAAGTAACTGGAGTCTTTGTTCTCTCAGATTATCAGATATACCATCTTTTCTTCAGAGTAATAGCAGGCACTCTCTGGCTGTCAGTGGAAATGCCAGGTATGCACTTGCAATGTGGACGAGGCCACCCTAGGGATTACATTTTGTTGTCTTTAGAGAAAAAAAGAGTGAATCACTCTCCAAGGGTCTGTTTTTTCCCATTAACCCTAAACCCCAGCAGCACAATTTATTACATCTTAAAATGATCAGAGATTGGTTACCAGCTCCAAATTAGCCAATAAGACCTGCAATGAAACACCCAGAAAGCCTCATCAAGATGAAAATACACTTTAGGCTCATGAAGAGTCTTGCATTTTAAAGAAAGGTGCCAGAAAGAGTTTAGAGAGATGGAGATTGAGAAAAGCTCTCTTTCTATTTGCATAAAGCCTCAGGCTGAGAAGGAGAGATGGGAAAAAACAAAGATGGAAAAACAGGGTACAGAGGTATACAAACAACCCCACATTCCATGGGCCAACATTATGGAGGCCATTAAGGGAGCTGGTCTATGGACCACGCAAGATGTACCTTCATTTTGCTGTTAGATCGAGACTGTCTTTGCGTCTTCTGAGAGGGACATTCCAAGTTCTTTCAACAATCAGTCTTGGGACTTCTCTAGTGGTCCAGAGGCTAAGACACCATGTTCCCAAAGAAGGGGCCTGAGTTCAGTCCCTGGTCAGGGAACAAGATCTCACAAACTGCAACTTAGAGTCTGCTTGCTGAAACTAAAGATTCTGCATGCCACAGCAAAGACCTGGCACAGCCAAATAAATAAATAAATGTTAAAAAAAAAAATCAGTCTCTGAAGTGCTATGCAGTTAGGCGGTACCACCTCAAGTAAACACTGCAGACCACACAGATTTTCACTCTTCACCAAAACAAATTATGATAAAAATCTAATTGAATTAAGAATTAAAGGGGGGTGGGGTTTAGAGGTTAAGCATAGGTCAACCTCTCATACGGTGCTATGAAAAGTAATTTGGTAGAAAATGTCTTCAGAGGCACTTGTTAAGAAAAAATTTTAAAAATGTGAGGAAAGAGACTTAAATAATCATCACTGAAAAAAGACTTTGTCTTTAGGCAGAACTTTCATGTTGAGAGGAAAGATTTACAGCTCTCCTAGCCTAATTCATAACGTACGTAGGAGTCACCGATATGATACCTCAACAAATGGCCTTCACGCACGTCAGCCAACAATTTACTCATTTAAGAAATATTTATTGAGCACTTACAGTATGCCAGATAATGTTCTGAGCACTGGGCATGTGGCTGTAGGCTCCTCTCACAGGGGAAACATGAAGTAAGTAAACAAACAGTGGTTAGAGCTATGCTAGTGTGAGTGACGAGGAAAAACTTTTTTGAGGAGGAGACCCTGACTGAATTTTAAGATCAAGCCAGTCACGTGAAGACCTGTGTGCTCCACGTATGCTCAGTGGCATCCAGCTCTTTGTGACCCATGGACTGGAGCCTACTAGACTCTTCTGTCCATGGAATTTTCCAGGCAAGAATACTGGAGTGGATTGCCATTTCCTCCTCCGGGAAATTTTCCTGACCCAGGGATGGAACCCATGTCTCCTGCATTGGCTGGTGAATTCTTTACCAATGAGCCACTTGGGAAGTCCCCACGAAGACCTGAGAAAAATGACATTTTGGACAGAGGACTAGCCTGCCTGGAGGTGCTGAGGAAGAAACAAGTTTGGTGTGCTTAAATCATGAAGAGAGTGGGCAACAGAAAGTGGACAAGATCATATCTGGTNCTCCTGCATTGGCTGGTGAATTCTTTACCAATGAGCCACTTGGGAAGTCCCCACGAAGACCTGAGAAAAATGACATTTTGGACAGAGGACTAGCCTGCCTGGAGGTGCTGAGGAAGAAACAAGTTTGGTGTGCTTAAATCATGAAGAGAGTGGGCAACAGAAAGTGGACAAGATCATATCTGGTCCCATAAGCTATATAGTTAGAATTTTGAATTTAATTTTAACGGTAATGTGAAGGCCTTGGAGGATGACAGAGGGATTATGATGATTTTACATTGTACATATATCAGCCTTACTATACTGAGAATAAAAGAGTACAGGGGCAGGAGACGATTACAAGGAGACAAGCTAAGAATATTCAAGTGGTTCACGTTATAAAGATCTGGGTCCTCCCATGAATTTGAGCAAGCTCCAGGAAATAGTGAAGGACAGGGAAGCCAGGCGTGCTGTAGTCCATGGGGTCCCAAAGAGTCAGACATGATTTAGCAACTGAACAAAGATTACAGAAACAGTAGGGAAACACTTATAACATGTTTATAGTATGCCAAGCAAAGTCCCGAACATTTCAAAGATTCACTGAATTCTCATAACAATCACTTTACAGGTGATATCACTTAGGCCCAGGAATTTTGAATGGCTGGCCTGTAGCAATTAAGTGGCAGAGCCAGAATTCAAACTGTCTGTCTCCAGAATCTGTGCTCTCAACTAGCCCTCAGTTATGGTAGAAGCAGTAGAAATGGAGGAACGTGAATTAATGTATTAGTTTCCTATTCCTGCTTAACAAATTGCCACAGCTTTCATGGCTTATACATCACGAGTTTATTACCTTACAGTTCTGTAGTTCGGAAGTCTGAAACCAGTTTTACTGGGCTAAAATCAAGGCATTGGCAGGCCCGTGTTTCTTCTGGAGGCTCTAGGGGAGAATTCATTTTCTCGCATATTCCAGTGTCTAGAGGCTGACCTCACACCTTGGCTCATGGCTCTGTCTCAAACAGCCTTTTCTCCCTTTTCTTCCATTGTCACCTTCATCACATTTTCCCTCTCTCTGATCTAACTCTGATCCTTCTGCCTCCCTCTTAGGAGGACCCTTGCAATTACATTGAGTCTACCAGATAATCCAGGATAATCTTCCCATCTCAAGAGCCTTACCTTAACTTAAAGGTTCCTTCTCCATGAAGTGTAATACATCCATAGGTTCTGGAGGTTAGAATGTGGAATTCTTTGGGGGAGGGGTGGCACTTTATTCAGCCTACCATCAACGGGTTCAGCATCTACTTTAAAAGTACTTCCAACGAGGCTTTGCTGACCAATTGGATGGGGGGAATGAGAGAAGGATTTATAAATCAAGGATCTCCCCCAAGTGTTTTTGATTTGGGCAACTGGCTGAATGATGCTACCATCTGTCAGGATGAACAAATATTATGGAAGAAGTCATTTTGTGGGGGTAAATTGAAGCGTCCAGTAATGCACTGTGGTGACTTGAAATGAGAGGGAAACCCAAAAGGGACAGGATATATGTATATGTACAACTGATTCATTTTTCTATACATTATAAGCTAACACAGTCCATGGGGGTGCAAAGAGTCTGACCTGACTTAGCGACTGAACAAGAAGACAATGCAACATTGTAAAGCAACTATACTCCAATAAAAATTAACTAATTTAACAAAAGGAATTTACCTTTTTTTAATATAACTAAAAATCAGAGCGTGGGTGAGATAATCAGGAAGCAAGATAAGGCTTCCCTGGTGACTCAGTGGCAAAGAATCCGCCTGCCAATGCAGGAGATGAGGGTTTGATCCTTGGGTTGGGAAGATCTCTTGGAGAAGGAAATGGTAACCCTACTTCCATATTCTTGCCTGGGAAATCCCATGGACAGAGGAGCCTGGTGGGCTATAGTCCATGAGGTCACAAAAGAGTCAGGCAAGACTTAGTGAGTAGACAAAGAAGAAGAGAGATACAAAGACTGGGCCCTGAAGCACTTATCCCTAACAAATACTTATGTGTTAAGTTGAGGAGCATGGTTCAGCAAAAGAGACTAAAGAAATGGTGTGGAAGGTGAGAAAGAAACTAGGAAAGTGCAGGGATAGATAATCTAAGAGAAAAGTGTGATGGAGAACATGTCCACCAAAAATCAGTTCTCTGCTTCTTCCACAGAATTACAGTAGAAGCTGCTTTTTGAAAAATTGCATTTGCAAGCACTTGTTGCACCAAGGTGTGGCCATGTACCAGATGCTCAGAGTGAACTGTGAGCAGACTGGCATGTTCCATTTCCAGGCTGTGTCCTTATCACATCGCACATCCACTCTCCCATGCTCTTTCCGGGACTTCCATCATGTTGATAAAACACTGCACTAAGGAATGGCGGAGACACAAGATGGAAAGGTGGAGGAGACAAACTTGGACTATTGTCTGAGAGAGAAAGTATTTCTTTCTTAAAAGACACTATTTTTAAGGTTCGTTGATCTTTAAGACACTCACTGCATTGTTTGCCCAGCTGCATCTTAGTTAATTCAGACACTGGCACTAAAAGTAGGGTTCATCCCAACTAAACCAATATACATGGCTTAGAGGGCAGGCAGAGAGTGGCCTGGACATGCCCAAAAGCTTATGACCTTTATAATCCTGTGGCAAAAAGATGGGTAGAGCTGTTTATTGCAATACATTGTACAGCCTGTGCCCACTGAGCCTGGAAGTTAAAAGAAGCAAGAAAAAGCCAGAAGTTTTGAATATGTTTCTAGTTCTTTGTTGCTTTAGCAAGGCATTAAAAAAAAAAAAAAAGATACCCTCTCAGAAAAAAAGTAATTTGCAAACAGAAAAAAAGAGACTAGATGGTATCTAGAAACTTGAGGTCTCTCATGTTAGGAAAAGATATAAAATATAACTCATATATCTCAACTAGAAGAGAAGAAATGGTTGTTAATATAATCTTAAAAAAAAATTAAGGGAGGCAAAGGATGGATGAAGAACAGAGCAAGGGTGTGGCTTTTCCAACTAAGCTTGTGGTTCAGAAGACCTCAAAGTAGCAATCATACAACTGAGCAACAGGCCTGCGTCACAAGTGGAAACAATGAACAGCAGCAGGAATCAGAAATATGTCCAGAAAAGAACTGTAGGTAGTTTGCTGACACATGAAAACAACTGGAAGCAAAAATATCTAAAGTCTATTATTATTTTTTAAGGGAATTATATTGTCAAAGAAAAGACTAAGTTTTAACCTGTTCACAGGGATCAAAACTGTACCAGCAGGAAGCAGGGTATAAATGTTGTACTGTTGCCAAGAGAAAAAGAGTTGGCATTATCTATTTTGGATGTAGCCTTAACGGATAATGGACTAATAAGGACTTACTAGAGTTTTGAAAATGGACACCAAGATCAGTGGAACAGAATAGAGTCCAGAATAAACCCACATATATGTTCCAAGGTGGTGCTAGTGGTAAAGAACCTGCCTGCAAATGCAGGAGACATAAGAGACTCAGGTTGGATCCATGGGTCAGGAAAATCCCCTGGAGGAGGGCAAGACAACCTACTCCATTATTCTTGCCTAGAGAATCCCATCGACAGAGGAACCTGGTGGTCTTTAGTCCATAGTGTCACAAAGAGTCAGACACTACAGAAGTGAGGTAGTATAGCATAGCATAGCATATGTGATCAGTTAGTTTATAAAAATGAGCCAAGAATATACTCTGAAAAAGAAAAGACTTCAGCAGAAGGTGTTGGGAAAACTGGAGAGCCACATAAAAAAGAATGAAACCAAACAACCACCTTACATCATACACAAAAATTAACTTAAAATGGATTACAGACTTAAATGTAAGACCCCAAACCATAAAAATCCTGGAAGAAAATGTAAGCGGTAAGCTCTTGACATTGGTCTTGGCAATTATTTTTTGGATTTGACACCAAAAGCAAAGATAACCAAAGCAGAAATGAACAAATTGGACTACATCAAACTAAAAAGTTTCTGTATAGCCAAAGACATCATCAAAAAAAATCAAATGGCAGCCTACTGGATGGGAGAAAATATTTGAAAATCATATATCTGATAGAGGTTAATACTTAAAACTTATAAAGAACTTATAAAAGTCAGTGGGCAAAACATTCAAACAATTCAAATAAAAATGGGGCAGAGAATCTCTCTCTCTTTTTTTGAGCTTCAGTTATTTTGGTTTTAAAATTAATTAATTTTGTTTAAATTGGAGGACAACTGCCTTACAGTTGTGTTGGTTTCTGCCATACAGCAGTGTGATAAGGTCATAACTACATATACACATCCTCTCTCTCTCTAGCCTCCCTCTCTTCCCCCATCCCACCTCTCTAGGTCATCACAGAGCTCCAGGCTGGCCTCCTGGCCGTCTATTTCACACGTAGTAGTGTAAATACGTTAATGCTACTTTCTCAGTTCACTCCACCCTCTCCTTCCCCTGCTGTGTCCATAAGTCCATTCTCTACATCTGCGTCTCTGCTCCTGCCTTGCAAATAGGTTCATCAGAAACATGTTTCTAGATTTCATATATATGCCTTCATATAGGGTATTTGTTTTTCTCTTTTTGACTTACTTCACTCTATATAATAAACTCTAGGTTCATCCACCTCAGTTCAACTGACTCACATTTATTCCTTTCCATGGCTAAGTAATATCCCATTGTATATATGTACCACAATTTCTTTATCCATTCATCTGTAGGTGTACATCTATGTTGCTTCCTTGTCCTGGACTATAACGAAAGCTGCGTACTGAAGAATTGATGCTTTTGAACTGTGGTGTTGGAGAAGAGTCTTGAGAGTCCCTTTGACTGCAAGGAGATCCAACCAGTCCATCCTAAAGGAGGTCAGTCCAGGGTGTTCACTGGAAGGACTGATGCTGAAGCTGAAACTCCAATACTTTGGCCACCTGATGCAAAGAGCTGACTCATTTGAAAAGACCCTGATCCTGGGAAAGATTGAGAGCAGGAGGAGAAGGGGACGACAGAGGATGAGATGGTTGGATGGCATCACTGACTCAATGGACATGGGTTTGAGTGAACTTAGTGATGGACAGGGAGGCCTAGCATGCTGCGGTTCATGGGTTCGCAGAGTAGGACATGACTAAGCAACTGAACTGACTGACTGACTGTCCTGGCTATTGTAAATAGTGCTGCAATGAATATTGGGATCCGTGTGTGTTTTTTAATTATGCTTTTCTCAGGGTATATACCTAGGAGTGGGATTGCTGGGTCATATGGTAGTATTATTCTTGGATTTTTTAAGGAACCTCCATACTATTCTCCATAGTGGCTGCGTCAATTTATATTTTCACCAAAAGTGCAAGAGGATTTCCTTTTCTCCACATGGGCAGAGAATCTGAATAGATACCAATAAGACATATGGAAGGGCATTCTTGGGCTTGCCTGATGACTCAGACTGTAAAGAACCCACCTGCAATGTGGGAGACTTGAGTTTGATCCCTGGGATGGGAAAATCCCCTAGAGGAGGGCATGGGAACCCACCCTAGTATTCTTGCCTGGAGAATCCTCATGGACAGAGTACATATGGATGGGTAACAGAAACATAAAAAAAGTGCTCAACATCGTGTCGCATCTGTTAGAATGGCTGTTATAAAAAAGATAAGTGATAAGTGTTGGTGAGGTTGAGGAGAAAAGGGAGCTCTTGGCTGCTATTGGTGGGAATATAAATTGGTACAACATCTATGGAATACAGTATGGAACTTCCTTAAGAAAATTGAATAGAATTACCTTATGATCTAACAATACCACTTCTGGGTATATATCCAAAGGAAATGAAAAGAGGATCTTAAAGAGATATCTGCACACATGTGTTCACTGTCACATTGTTCATAGTGACTAAGATATGGAAACAGGCTGCATGTGTGTGTGCTGTCACTGACTCTTTGTGATCCCATGGATTATAGCTTGCCAGGCTCCTCTATTCTGGGAATTCTGCAGGCATGAACACTGGAGTGGGTTGCCAATGGAAACAGGATAAGTGTTCACAAATTATGAATAGATAGAGATGATGTGGTATGTATATACAATGGATTATCATTTAGCCATAAGAAGGAAATCATGCTGTTTGTGATAACATGGATAAAACTTGAGGGCATTATACTAAGTGAGGCTAGTCAGACAGAGAAAGACAAATACTGTGTGGTATCACTTATATGTGGAATCTAAAAAAAATGTCAGACTCATAGAAACAGGAGAATAGAATGGAGGTTCTCAGGGCTGGGGGATGGAAGGAATAGGGAGAGGCTGGAAAAAGGATACAAACTTTAGGCTATAAAATGAATAAGGTCCAAGGACCTAAAGGTAAAGGACGGTGACTAAGCTGATAACACTGTATTGCATAATTGAAATTAGCTAAGAGAGTAGAATTTAAATGTTCTGTCTCATACATTGGATAAATATTGAGTTGATGAACACATTAACGAAATGGGGAGAATCCTTTCATAATGTATGCATGTTATAGGTCACTACAATGTATATTTTAAGTATCTTACCATTTTTCTTGTCCATTATATTGCAATAAATCTGAAATCAACAAGAAAAGAACTCATCAGAGTTCAATGTCAGGGAGAATAAAGGAAAAGTTCCTTTCAGAGAGCAGAACTAGTGGGATCTAAGAGACTACCACTGTTGCCACAGCAGGAAGACTTCAAAATTCTGCCCATCAGAATTCAGTCCTCTCTATAGGCAGAGACATTACTTTGCCAACAAAGGTCTGTCTAGTCAAGGCTATGGTTTTTCCAGTGGTCATGTATGGATGTGAGAGTTGGACTGTGAAGAAGGCTGAGTGCCGAAGAATTGATGCTTTTGAACTGTGGTGTTGGAGAAGACTCTTGAGAGTCCCTTGGACTGCAAGGAGATCCAACCAGTCCATTCTGAAGGAGATCAGCCCTGGGATTTCTTTGGAGGGAATGATGATGAAGCTGAAACTCCAATACTTTGGCCACCTCATGTGAAGAGTTGACTCATTGGAAAAGACCCTGATGCTTGGAGGGGTTGGGAGAAGGAGGAGAAGGGGACGACTGAGGATGAGATGGCTGGATGGCATCACTGACTCGATGGGCGTGTGAACTCCGGGAGTTGGTGATGGACAGGGAGGCCTGGCATGCTGCGGTTCATGGGCTTGCAAAGAGTCAGACATGACTGAGTGATTGAACTGAATTGAACTGATAAACCAGTGGCTGGTATGTATTTCCCCTCCCTCTCTTTTAATTATTATTTAAAGTTTTTATTTTGAAATAATTTTAGACTTAACCAAAAAGGTGCAAGAATGTAGGGTTCTTTTATGCCCCTCACCCAGCTTCTCACCAAATTAACATTTAGATAGTCATAGCTTTCCAGGTGGCAGCCTGCTAAAGGATCTTCCTGCCAGTGAAGGAGACTCAAGAGATGTGAGTTCGATCCCTGGCTTGGGAAGATACCCTAGAGTAGGAAATGGCAACCCGCTCCAGTATTCTTGCCTGGAAAATCTGGTGGACAGAGGAGCCTGGTGCTTACAGTCCATGGGGTCACAAAGAGTTGGACATGACTGAGCACGCATGCAGAGCAATGACGNGATGTGAGTTCGATCCCTGGCTTGGGAAGATACCCTAGAGTAGGAAATGGCAACCCGCTCCAGTATTCTTGCCTGGAAAATCTGGTGGACAGAGGAGCCTGGTGCTTACAGTCCATGGGGTCACAAAGAGTTGGACATGACTGAGCATGCATGCAGAGCAATGACGGAAACTGAGAAATTAACACTGGTGCAATCTATTATGAGAGCTAGTGACTTCATAGGATTTCACCAATTTTTCCATTTATGTCTTTTTTGTTTGTTCTTTTCAGGATTCAGTCTGGAATCCTGCATCACATTTAATTGCATGCCTTTATTCTCCTCATAAGATGTGACAATTCCTCAGTCTTCTCTTATCTTTCATGACCTTGATTCTTCTGAAAAGTCCTGGTCAGTAATTTTGTAGAATTTTCTTCTGTTTGGATTTTTTTAAATGTTTCTCATGATTACATTTAGGTTATACATTTTTGACCAGAATGCCACAGAACTGGCACAGAAGTCTTTTTCTATGCATTATAATCAAGAGGAGTATGAAATAAATCTTATTACTGGTGACAATAACCTTCATTACATGGTCAAGGTGGTATCTGATGGGTTTCTCCACTGTACCCCTCCCATGTTTTCCTTTGTAAATAAATATCTGGAAGAAACACTTCAAGACTGTGCAAATGTCCAAACACTTTTCAAACTTCCCCCTACTAATTTTAGTATCAATTAATGGATCTAATATTGATTTTCATACCTTCTGTATTTATTAATTGGAATTCTTCCATACAGAAATCTGGGTCAGTCTCTTATGGGGTCACTGTTCCTTCTCCTGGGTCCTGGCACACACAAGGAATAGCTTCTCCTGGCAATGATCAACTTTTGGAGGAAAGTGTCCCCTAAGATGTTGAAAAGCTTCACCCTTGAAATGGTAGTGTTGGGGCATGGAGATTCCTGAGACAATTATGCAGGCCCTTTTTCATAACAACCACCACCTACCAAGTTGACACTGTTTGCTTAGGCCATGTTGAAATAGGATCAAAATCATCCACAAGAAAAAGAACTGCAAAAGGACAAAATGCAAATGGCAAAATGGTTGTCTGAGGAGGCCTTACNACATTACTTTGCCAACAAAGGTCCATATAATCAAAGCTATTGTTTTTCCAGTAGTCATATATGGATGTGAGAGTTGGACCATTAAGAAGTCTGAACGTTGAAGAATTGATGCTTTTGAGATGTGGTGTTGGAGAAGACTCTTGAGAGTCCCTTGGACTGCAAGGAGATCAAAACAGTGAATCCTAAAGGAAATCAATCCTGAATATTCAATGCAAGGACTGGTGCTGGAGCTGAAACTCCAATACTTTGGCCTCCTGATGCAAAGAACTGACTCCTCAGAAAAGACCCTGATCCTGGGAAGGATTGAAGGCAAGAGGAGAAGGGGATGACACAGAATGAGTTGGTTGGATGACATCACCAACTCAATGCACCTGAGTTTGAGCCAGCTCTGGAAGATGGTGAAGGACAGGGGAGAGTGGTGGGCTGCCTTCCAGGGGTCACAAAGGGTTGGACATGACTGAGCGACTGAACAGCAACGACTGTAAGGAAGAATTTTCCCTTCTTCATTGATGTGTTTATTCAATTATTTATTCATATCAACATAGAGTATTATTTATTACATCTTATGAAGTAAGTATAATACTATTATATTTGTTTCTAAAATTGGTCCAGTTTTAGCCATTTGGAGAGCTTTTCGTTGGCGTCTGTATTCCAGTTCCCTTCCTCTGGGACTATGTTCTTACTTTCTGGCATCAAATTTCATTTGTATTTCCTCTGCCCAGCCCTAGAATCAACCACTTTTCCAAAGACCCCTGGTTCTTTTTGTTGAGAATGATATTTTAAAAGCAAATGTATGGGCACTAGATGTGCTCTTTGCTACAAGCGTATCATTACTTCTAGACTTTCTCAGTGGACAGAGATTGGAAGTATATGTATATATACTAGCTAATGCATGCACATACATGTATGTTTATTGCTATTTCTTTTTAAAAAAAGCATGAGTTGATAGTGATAGCTTTCATTCCAATCCAACACTGTAGTGTTCATTCTAGCTTTTCCCCTGGGCTTATTTGTAACTTTTTTCTCTGACAGTTGGAAATTGAGACAGCCAAGTTTCCAATTCTTTGCCCTAAGAGATGGTTTATAATTTGTTTTTATTTATTTATATGTCATTTATTTATATTATATTTTATTTATTTACATTATTTCTTCCTTAGCTATTTGATAGAATTAACCAGTAAAATCATCCAAGCTTAGAATTTTCTTTATATAAATGTTTTTAACTACAAACTCAGTTTCTTCGCTAGATGTTTCTTGTTATTTATTTCTTCTTGAATACATTTTTGTAGTTTGTGTCTTTCAAGGAATAAATCAGTTTCATCTAAATTGTTGCATTTGAGGGGCAGTGAATTATTTGAAGCATTTCTTTATTCTTTTATCTACAGGGTCAGGAGTGATATTTCTTCTTTCATTCCTAATGTAGGCAAATTTTAATCACAGCTTTCTCTGCATCCAGTCAATGTTGTTACATTGTAGTTTAATTTTTTTCAGCTTACAGTATTTTAGAGTGTCCAACTCTTTGCGACCTCACAGACTGTAGCTTGTGAGTCTCCTCTGTCCATGGTATTCTACAGGCAAGAATACTGGAGTGGGTTGCCATTTGCCCCTCCAGGGGATTTTCCCTAACCGGGGCGGGGTGGTGGGGGAGCCCGTGTCTCCTGCGTCTTCTGCATTAGCAGGTGGATTCTTTACCATCGAGGCAATTGAGAATTATAAGGACAAAAATGTATACTTTTGGGTAAAGGCTAAAGTTAGTGGGAGAAACAAGCACACTTAGTGAAGCAATACTATAATTTAAGAGAAAAAGAAAGATGCTCTTTTCAAAACAGGCTTCTCTAATAGAGTGTGACTGTGTAAGATTTTGCCTACTTTCTATCCACATTCTAGTTCTGTTTTTTCCCATAACCAGGGATACTTGGCCTCAATCTGCCATCAACTATTACACAGGGCCTTGGGATCAGTTCTGACTGAAGCTGATGGCAGGATTAAAGTAATTTAGTTCATCACTGATTCTGAGCTCCAGGTCCTTACTGCTGTTACACAGTGCTTCCAGGATCCCTCAGTTCCACTTGGAGGTCCGCTCTGCTGAGAGTTTATAATCACAGTCCACTACAACAGGACCCCAACTACCATGGAGAGTGGGCTTTGCACGTAGAAATTGCAATGTCTTGAGTCAAGTAATTGACTTGGCAAAGTCCTCACTCCTTTCAAAACTAGCAACATCTCTGAACAGCAGATGGAATTTTAGAGTAATGCATCTGGAAAGCTGCAAGAACAGGAATACATCTGTTTCCATTGTTATAGAAAGATAAACAGGACCAGACTTAAGACTCTGTGGGAAACAAAGTTCTTGCTTCTCTGCTTACTGTTTACTGCTTTTCAGGAGGAAGAAATGTCATGGATGTGTCAGATGGTGAGGAGAAACTGGTACATACTAGAGTCATCTCAGATACATCCCGGGGAGAATAAAAACAAGGCTGCATCGATGTGACAGACAAATGTTCGGCTGATGATTTCTTTATTCGTCTATTTTTTGCCCATATGATATCAAACTCAAGAACATTAATAGATTCATGTTCATCTTTGCATTTTGGCTTTTGGGGCCATTTTGTATTAAAGTGTGTTTGTTCATTTTAATGTTAGTTTGGTTACGGGCACTTTTTAGGATATGTGAACTTTTCTATGGGGAGAAGGCAATGGCACCCCACTCCAGTACTCTTGCCTGGAAAATCCCATGGATGGAGAAGCCTGGTTAGGCTGCAGTCCGTGGGGTCGCTAAGAGTCAGACACGACTGAGCAACTTCACTTTCACTTTTCACTTTCATGCATTGGAGAAGGAAATGGCAACCCACTCCAGTATTCTTGCCTGGAGAATCCCAAGGACAGGGGAGCCTAGTGGGCTGCCGTCTATGGGGTCGCACGGAGTCGGACACTACTGAAGCGACTTAGCAGCAGCAACAGCAACAGCAGCTTTTCTATGAAAACTATGTGATTAACAATAGATGTATCTAACTAATCTTTCTTAGAGCATTTGAGATTTTGAAAACACACAGTGTCTTGGAAATGATTTGCTACTTGCTGTTTAGAGAAGTATTTGCTATTATTTGCCTGTGTATGACTGGTTTGACTGGGTTTTTTGACTGAGTTAACTGGAAGTTTTGGCATGTTGATGAACTCAGAAGTTGCCAAACAGGCTAGAAGAGCAACATTATTATTTTCCTTCTGGGATAAAATTATGAATTTTTACCAATTAAAAAAAAATCCAGTCTCCAAGTGATCTTTCAAATCTTTTCAGCCAGGAGCCATCAGACACATGGAGATGTTGGTTCACATGGGACCTTTTTGGAAGAGAAAGTGAGCCTTCCTCTCTGTTAAGCCCATGGGCTGTACACTGGCCAATTCCAGATTGAAGACCTATTAGTCATGTCTGACCTGAAAGCACACACTGTATCAGTGGCCTACAAGGTGATGTATGGGCATCTGATCTGCTGTTTGTTTCTGACGACTCCTAGAACCTATTTCCACCCAGCATCAAATAATCAAGGATCCACAGGTTGAAGGGTGCCAGTTATTCAAGTGATGAATTTACGTTAAATCCGAGGATCAGTGCAACCTAATGAATCAACCAGTGGAAGCATGCCCCAATTAGAGACATAGCTCAGGGCTGCCAACAAAGCCACGTGCTGTTCCCCTTGCCTGAACAGCAGGGCTTTGGGCAAATGCCTCGTAAAACCCAGGGACAGCTAGAACTGGAGAGCACTGTGTGCTTAAAAGTTCTTATGATCATTTTTCCCCCTTTTAAAGTCTGTTCAACATTTGTGACCCCCTGCCTCGCCTGGCTACAGGTTCAGAAGAGCCTGAAAGCCAGTGGGTTTTTCACCAGCAGGGAAAATAAATGAGGACTCAACTTAGAAAAGGGACGACCTCTCTTATGTTTTCTGCACCACTGCTAGGCATTGAACAGTAAATTGAAAGAGAGTACAAATGATGCAGAAAATCCGATGACCACTCTTGGCAAGCAGGGCTAGATTTCACTGTGTGGAAAGGTTCATATGAAAGATTCCACTGGGGGGAAAACACTTCTCGAACAGACTTAAATTATCTGTCCTATGGCACTGAACCATTTTTATATACATCCATATATTGACTTATTTGTAGGGAATGCTAAAACCGCAAAGTTCCTGTTTGCTCTATTTCTTAGGGATAAAGTTATTCTGTGGTCAGAGACACCTAAGACCATTAGGCACGCACGCTGCAGATCTGAAGAAGGTCTATTTACTTGAGCTTCCAGGAAAAATATTGACAAGGCAGTAAAAATACTTTCCTTGATTACTCAACCTCGTATTTTAAACCTAAAATTACAGGAACTTTTCTCTTTTAGTCATTTATTTTTAGCTTCTCTATTTTTCCACCTTTTGGGGTTTTTCTGGCTCACCTTTTAAAACATGGTCTATTTATACTGACTCTGCAAATCGAGGAATAGCAAACCCTTTAAAGCATTGTCAATGTTTCCTTCTGACTCGTTTTCAAGCTACTTGGGGACAAGTGAATCTCAGCTTCTGGAGATAAATGGATAAAGGAGAGTTTGTTACAGAGATGAAAGAAACTTCAGAAAGTCTGTTAGTGCTAGCTTTCAGAAAAACCAGCATGTTAACCATTTCTTATTTCCCTGTCTTTGACCAAAGGTCAGAAATAACTATATATTTAAGGGAAAGATGATGAGTATGACTCACGTGACTTCATATGACTCAGTCATAGGGCCCCCAAAACAAGGGATCCAGACCATTCTGTCTTCATTGAGCCCCTCATTACAACAACCACAACCTTGTTATCTCCACCTCTTACCCTGTTTCATCTTTATTCAATGAACTGTATTATTTGTGTATACCTGTCATTTCCACAGATTTTGAGTTACATGAATGTGGGGGCTTCTCATTGCATCTACATTTAGACAAGGCTGAGTATAGATAGTTTGCCATCAAAGCTCAAAAGTGCTTTTTTGGTTGAATGGATAGTTTTTCAGTTGACTTTAAAACTTCAGGTTTTTTTTTTTTTTTTAAGTGACCTGTTTGTTCATTCACAACAGTCAATGCTATTTCTCTCTAATTTCTCACTGCCAGACTCTTCAAATCTAGAAGGTCCATGGGACTTATCACAGTTAGAAGAAAAGTGCCCACAGAGTCTATCAGTGATACTGAATCCTGACTTTGAGTCCCTGCTGAAGACATCCGGATCATGTTCAGAGTGACTGAATGCTTCATGCCTATTTTGTAAGCTGTTGCTGTCTTCTCAAGAGTTAAGTTCTCTATTTTAACACTTCTTCCTGCCTCACTCCCTGCCCCTGCCATGGTACTTCTGCCACTTCAACTTGTCAGTTTGCATTTTGTGTATCATTGTGTTTGCTTACTTTGTATCCTGCCATAAAAATNCTTCATGCCTATTTTGTAAGCTGTTGCTGTCTTCTCAAGAGTTAAGTTCTCTATTTTAACACTTCTTCCTGCCTCACTCCCTGCCCCTGCCATGGTACTTCTGCCACTTCAACTTGTCAGTTTGCATTTTGTGTATCATTGTGTTTGCTTACTTTGTATCCTGCCATAAAAATACACACTCTTCTGGCTGAACACCATCCAGAATATACAGCAGACTTTGATGAAGATAAAAGAACTGTTGGCTCACCTGGTGATGAAACACAGCTGCTCAGTCCTGGAATGAATACCTGATGCTTGGAAGAGAAGGATGGTTAGTTGGATGAGGAGGAAAAGTGCTATTATTTACCACTGGAAGCCCTGAGGAAAGGCTTTCAAAAAATGAGACAATGCCTCATCTGCCATTGGAGAAGCAGGCACATGGCAGATTACTTTTCTGAAACGTGTATTCCTCAAACCACAGTATATTCAGCTTTCAAGAGGCCAGAGAGATCTGCCCACTTTTTTCCAATTTTAAGCCATATCATTGGGTCACTCAGAATGTCAAGCCCAGGCAATACAATTAGAAAAATAAATCCGCTGTTGCAAGAATTAAATACAAACACCTAGTTCATTCCAATGATAGGCAGATACCTGTGCGGTCATTGTTACTGGGGACTATTTGTCCAGGTATTCTGATGTTTAATAAGCATGATAAGGAGTTGACAGTATTTAAACAATAATGAGGGGGATTTCCCTTGTGGTCCAGTGGTTAAAACTCCAGGCTTCCAATGCAGAGGGCGCAGGTTCGATCCCTGGTTGGGGAACTAAGATCCCCCATGCCTCATGGCATGGTCAAAGAATTAAAATAATAATCATAAAGAACAATTCTGAGGATTTACTATATGGTATATGTTGTTCAAAAAGTTCCACCGCCCTTTCTTCTCTCAACATCTGAGATTAGTCAGGTAGTCAGTTCACTTGCTCAGTCCTGTCTGACTTCCTGAGACCCCATGGACTGCACCACGCCAGGCTTCCCTGTCCATCACTAACCCCTAGAGCTAGCTCAAACTCATGTCCATTGAGTCCGTGATACCATCCAACCATCTCAGCCTCTGTGGTTCCCTTCTTCTCCTGCCTTCAATCTTTTCCAGCATCAGGGTCTTTTCAAATGAGAACGTTCTTCTCATCAGGCGGCCAAAGTATTGGAGTTTCAGCTTCAGCATCAGTGCTTGCAACGAATAGTCAGGACTGATTTTTTTTAGGATTAACTGGTTGGATCTCCTTGCAGTCCAAGGGACTCTCAAGAGTCTTCTCCAACACCACAGTTCAAAAGCATCAATTCTTTGGTGCTCAGNACTGGTGAAGACTAGCTTGGAGAATTTTCAGCATTACTTTACTAATGTGTGAAATGAGTGCAATTGTGTGGTAGTTTGAACATTCTTTGCCATTGCCTTTCTTTGGGATTGGAATGAAAACTGACCTTTTCCAGTCCTGTGACCGCTGTTGAGTTTTCCAAATTTGCTGGCATATTGAGTGCAACACTTTAACAATATCATGTTTTAGGATTTGAAATATCTCAGCTGGAATTCCATCACCTTCACTAACTTTATTCCTAGTGATGCTCCCTATAGCCCATTTGACTTTGCATTCCAGGATGTGTGATCTAGTGATCACACCATTGTGGTTATTTGTGTGATAAAGATCATTTTTGTATGGTTCTTCTGTTTATTTTTGTCACCTCTTCTTAATACTTTCTGCTTCTGTTAGGTCCATATTATTTCTGTCTTTTATTGTGCCCATCTTTGCATGAAATGTTCCCTGGTATTGCTAATTTTCTTGAAGAGAGCTCTAGTCTTCTCCATTCTTTTGTTTTCCTCTATTTCTGTGCATTGATCACTGAAGGCAGCTTTCTTATCTCTTTTGCTATTCTTTGGCTCTCTAAATTCACATGAGTATATCTTTCATTTTCTCCTTGGCCTTTAGCTTCTCTTCTTTTCTCAGCTATTTGTACGTCCTCCTCTGACAACCATTTTGCCTTTTTGCATTTCTTTTTCTTGGGGATGATCTTGATCACTGCTTCCTGTATAATGTCATGAACCTCTGTCCATAGTTCTTCAGGCACTCTATCTATCAGATGTAATCCCTTGAATCTATTAGTCACTTCCGCTGTTTAATTATAAGATATTTCATTTAGGTCATACCTGAATGATCTAGTGGCCTTCCCTACTTTCTTCATTTTATGTCTGAAGTTTTCAATAAGGAGTTCATGATCTGAGCCACAGTCAGTTCCCATTCTTGTTTTTGCTGACTGTATAGAGTGCCTCCATCTTTGGTCATTAAGACCATTTTTTTTGTAGAATTCTTCTGTGTATGTTTGTCACCTTTTCTTCTTATCTTCTACTTTTGTTAGGTCCCTACTGTTTCTGTCCTTTATTGTGCCCATCTTTGCACGGGATGTTCCCTTGGTACCCCTAATTTTCTTGAAAAGATCTCTAGTCTTTTCCATTCCATTGGGTTTTTTTGCATTGATCACTGAGGAAGGCTTTCTCTTTTCTCCTTGCTATTCTTTGCAACTCTACATTCAGATGAGTATATCTTTCCTTTTCTCTTTTGACTTTAGCTTCTCTTCTTTTCTCAGCTATTTGTAAGGCTCCTCAGACAACCATTTTGCCTTTTTGCGTTTTGTCATTTTGCATTTCTTTTTTTGGGGATAGTCATGATCATTGCCTCTTAATTATCTCTTAATTAAGATAGATACTCTTAAGTATCTCCATTTAAAATAGAGGATAAAAAGAGGCAGAAGTTAATGTCTCTGATCACCAGAATTTGAAATCAAAGTGCGTTCTTAGGAGTGCACCTAAGGATATTTACACTCCTCCTGACAGTGACTGAGTGATCTTTGTACAGCCACGAAATACCTGCCCAAATGAGTCATTCTCATTCAGCTTCTAAGATTTGGCTGTTTCTATGTTTTTGATTCCACAAATATTGTAATTTCCACGAGAAACCTCAGAGGTCCCATTTCTGGCTCAGGAGAGGGTTAACACACTCCACCTAAGAGTCTCCCAGTACTGGGATTCATTCATTTTCCAAAATATAGCATGTTCTGTTTATTAGTCTGCTTCATGTCATTAAAGCAAACCCACACACCAACAGCTAGCTGAGCCCCAGTCATGTGGTGTGGCAGTGACCTTGACCTCATTTCCCCCTCAAACTTTTGGTCTTGATCAATTCCCAGAACTCAAAGTTCTATAGTCAATTCCTCTGACAAAAACAAATGAGGGTGTTTCAGTGGCTTGCTTCCACAAGGAATCAAGGGCTCTCTTCTGATATGTCTCTTGACATTCATCCACCAAGCATTTTTTTTTTTTTTAGTAAAGCTTCCAGGAGGAGATGAGTGGAGTTTTTTAAGTCGACAAATTTATTTGATAGGCAGATCAAAACTGCATACATCCTTGACATAAGGAACGCTGGGGTGAGACTTCGACCATGCATTTCCCTCGTGCCTCTGCCTGGATCCACTGGAGCTTCATGTCTGCAGGATCATTTGCTTTTGCTCTGAGTATCCAAGTGCAGGTGCCTCTTGGTGAGGTAACACAGGAAGCAGTTGCAGTCTTTCACATCCTTTGGTGATTCAGTTAATCCTACAGGGATTAAGTCATAGAATCAGGAAGGTTTCATCAGGAGAAGAAAAAGGAACTCAAAGGACCCAGGATGATGAAAGACACCTGGCAGAGTTGGCCCCTGGAGACCCGGGTGCCCTCGAAGAAGGTCATACACCTGAAGGGAAGGAGTCTTAACACTCTGGTTTGGACATCTCCAGCTAGGCTTCCACCAGGGCTCCTGGTCCCAGCCTTCCTCCGGATTACACTTAGTTGAGTTACGACTTTTAACAAAGGACAGTAGAAAGCTGGGTCTGAAACTTAAACTGAAAAGATGTGAAATGGATATTCCTCTACACCAGGAAATAGAAATGCTTATGATGTAGCAGAGAGCAAGCACTTATTTTTATAGAATAGATAGATGAAAATAATGGAGTAATTAATGGAATAAGAATGAACTCCCTCCATCATTCAGTTGATCCTGCTCTAATTTACACAAACAGCTACAGGCTTCCCAGGTGGCATAGTGTAAAGAATCCTCCTGCCAATGCGGGAGTCTCAGGAGACATGGGTTCGATCCCTGGGTCAGGAAGATCCTCTGGAGAAGGGAATGGTAACCCACTCCAGTATTCTTGCCTGGAAAAGTTCCATGGACAGAGGAGCCTGGTGGGTTACAGTCCATGGGATCGCAAAGAGTCAGACGCAACTGAGCACCCATAATTGTAACAATTTGTCTATATTTATTTACCCTCTTTCTAACTCTTCTTTCAAAAGAGAAAAGATTATGATCTAGCTGACAACATATAAAGAAGTGCCTCTTAGATACAGAGGAAAGAACAGGTGACATTCAAAGTAGTCTATTGTTCCTAAAAATCCAGTTGAATGGGAACTATTCATTTGATTTGATAGAGGTGTGATTGACCTTGCCTAGCCTATAGCTCCAGGCACTGGGTCATTTCCTGACTTACTGTGGGAATGGAGTTTGGGTTAAGTGTGTAGCATACAATGTGCTTGGCACATAGGTTCTTTTTTTGTTTGTTTTATGTTATGGTAGAAATTTATTTTCCTTCTAATAAAATATTTTTATTTAAAAATTTTTTAAGCTTTTAATTTTGTATTAGGGGTATAGCCAATTAACAAACAATGCTGTGATAGTTTCAGGTGAACAGCAAAGGGACTAGCCATACATATGCATATATCCACTCTCACCCAAATTCCCCTCCCATCCAGTCTGCCGCACAACAGTGAACAGAGTTCCATGTGCTATGCAGTAGGTCTTTGTTGGTGATCCATTTTAAATACAGCAGTGTGTCCAAGTCCATCCCGCATCCCTAACTATCCCTTCCTCTCATCCACCTCCCAGCTACCATAAATTCATTCTCTAAGTCTGTGAGTCTCTTTCTTTTTTGTAAGTTCATTTGTATCATGGAGGGACCTAGAGATTGTCATGCTGAATAAAGTACGTCAGACAAGAGAAGAGGAAATATCATACGACATCCCATATATGTGGAATCTAGAAAGAAATGACAGACACATAGATTCTTGATACGTTTATCTGAATGAATGAATATGTCCCTTATTTTGTAGCCTAAGTTTCTGGGGCTAACTGATCTTAGAATTAATTATTTACAATGAGTGGAAGAAGTATTAATAAATGGTGAAGTACAGTGAATTGTATGTAAAGTTTGGTCCACCAACAGTTCTCACCATCCTTCCACTGAAGGGCACTCTTTCCATCAAGAAGTGGCATCTGATCCCCCATCTCTTAAATTAGTGATGGTCTAATGGCTTGCTTTGACCAGTGAAATGACTTCAGAAATGATTTTCTGGGACTACTGAGGCTGGAAATTGGGGAGGACTTGCAGAGAGCTTGCAGCTTCTGTTTCATCCCTGTGGTATCTGGATGCCATGGAAAGGAGCTTGAGCTGGATGAATGAATTATGAGAAGCTATGTGAAAAGAGAGACGCTCAGTCAGCCCCCAGCCTCTCCAGCTGCCCTAGCTGAGGTGCCAAACACGGGTGCCGCCCTGTTACGTGTTCCAGCTCTAGGCACTCACATGGATGACCCCAACTGACACTAAGTGGAATAGAACTGCCCGACGGAGCCCAGCCAACACACAGAATCATGTGTGTTGTGAGAAATAATAAATCATTGCTGTATTAAACCCTAAGTTTTATTTTTGCAGTAGTTTATTAAGCAGCAAGAAATTACTGAAATGCATAGTAAGGCAGCCTTACCAAGCTCAGAAGCATGTCAATTCTTGCAGGGGGAAGAGACTTTAGTGGTGCCTCTTGTAGTGAGCGGGCTTCCCAAGTGGCGCTAGTGGTAAAATACCTGGCTGACGATGCAGGAGACATAGGAGACTCAGATTTGAGCTCCGGGTCGGGAAGATCCCCTGGAGGAGGGCATGAAAACCCATTCCAGTATTCTTGCCTGGAGAATCCCATGGACAGAGGAACCTGACGGACTAGAGTCCATAGTGTCAAAAAAGTTGGACAGGACTGAAGCGACTTAGCACACGTGCACTTGTGGTGAGTACACTTTGTCTTTGCTTGTGTGTCCCTGAAGATCAAATGGCTACAGATGACATCACGAGTTGAGATACCTTTAAGAGTCTTACCACCTAGGGTTTGATGTCTGGACTCCTGCAGTGGGAAGAGCCCAGAGAAGGCATCACCAGAAGGACAGGAGTCATTTATGGTAGTAGAGTCTGATGCCACGTTTAGTTATATTAACATCTTGATTCAACTAAGCAAACTAGCCATGGACCCCATTAAATAGAATAAAAAAATATGTGTATTGCTTTATGTTTGCAGAGCCTTTGATGTGCTTTGCTTCATTTGATGCTCAACTCTCTGAGAAAGACGATTTTTTTTAATAAACTCAATTTTATCAAGACATAATTTATACAAAATAAAATCTCCCATTTTAAGTATATGTGTTGTGCTGTGCTTAGTCACTCAGTCATGTTCGACTCTTTGCAGCCCCGAGGACTGTAGCCTACCAGGCTCCTCTGTTCGTGGGATTCTCCAGGCAAGAATACTGGAAGGGGTTGCCATGCCCTACTCCAAGGAATCTTCCCAACCCAGGTCTCCTGGCTTGCAGACAGATTCTTTACCATCTGAGCCACCAGGGAAGCCCAGAGACTTTTCACAGATACATACATCTGTGTCACCTTCACTTGAATCAAGATACAGAGCATTTTTATTTTACCAGAAAGATCCTTCTTTGCCTTCTTCTTTTTTCTCTTTTGTATTTAAAAATTTTTCAGCTTTATGGAGGTATAAATAACACATAAAATTGCAAATAATTTAAAGTGTGCACTGCGGTGATTTCGTATATGATGTACGGTGAAAGAATTCTCCCCATGTAATTAATTAATTCTGCAACATCACCTAACATATTTACTTATGTATTTAANTCTTTTTTCTCTTTTGTATTAAAAAATTTTTCAGCTTTATGGAGGTATAAATAACACATAAAATTGCAAATAATTTAAAGTGTGCACTGCGGTGATTTCGTATATGATGTACGGTGAAAGAATTCTCCCCATGTAATTAATTAATTCTGCAACATCACCTAACATATTTACTTATGTATTTAATTTTGGGGGTGAGAACATTGAAGTTTCACTCTCTCAGAAAATTTTGATTATGCAGTACACTGTTATCTAAGCTCTAGTCACCACGCTATATGTTAGATCTTCAGACCTCATTCATTTTTTAGCTGAAAGTTTATCCCCTTCACCCTCATGCCTTTTACATTCAGCATCCTCCAACACATGCCCAAGGACTGATTGAGTCTCTATCACTGTAAGACAGTTTTGCCTCTTCTAGAATTTTATAAAATGGAATGATACACTCTGCCCTCCTTTGCTTGTTGTTTCTTGCATTCAGCCTCATGAACACAAGACTCACAACATGTTGTTGCATCAGCCTGCATTTCTTTTGAGGAAGTGCTTCTTTTTCCATTTTACAGAGCAGGAAGCTCAAACTTGAAGAGTGGGGTAATTTTTCTGAAGGACTTAGCTCACAAGTAGCCCATGCAGGACTCCCACACAAGATTTTTGGCCTCGGAGCTTCCTTCGCATGATGCTGCTCTTGGTGCTTAACTGAAGGAATGAGACTAACACTCACTCCATTTTGGTAGTTAGCAAACATCTAAAGAAAGCACCCCAAGCTCAAGAAAAGAGAACATTCTGATAGTCAATGCAAGAGTGACTCTCCAGCTGCAGGATGAGCGCCAGATACAGACAAGCCAATCAGGATTCCTCACCTGGATTTCCCAACTGGGAATAAAAGGATAAAGCCACATTGGCAAGATGCTGTGTTTGCCTGCATCCTGGAAGAAATTTGAACTAAACAAAGAAAGAAGCCAACATACAGAGAAGAGGAAAGCTAAGGGACCTGGAAAGAAAGTTCTAGTTGTTTGGAAACTTTGGTTCTATTTGTTTTTGAGGGTTAGCAGCATCCTTGTCCTTCTGATGAATTGGTTATTGAAATTTTGATTTGATGACCTGAGAGGTTTCAGTATCAACCGATAAATTCCCTCTAAGGAAACTGTTAGATTTCCATCACTTGTAGTCAAAAGAACTTTGTATAAAACATAAAGCATAAAAGGATTTAATTGGGTTAACCCATTTGCATAATGTTGCCACATCTTGTAAAAAAATCTATAGTTTTCATGGTAACCCTAATTAAATATACTGCATCTATATTGTGCCAGAAAGAATGACAGCACTGTATTTACCTTTTGAAACAATCTTTGTTTCCATTTGGCAAACACAGAGGTTGAAATATTAACAGTGCATCCCAGGAGAAAAACCTAGCTCTGAGGGGTCTAAGGGTGATAAAATATAGTATATAAATACTCTCTGTTCAAGATCAGCACATTCTATACATTTTTTTTCCTGCTGGGAGTTACTCATTTTTATGGAAAATGTCCTGGTCCACTATAATAAGTACTAGTAGAACTGTTGGGGGATACTTTTTTATTTTTCTAATCCTCATGTTGTACACAGGTAGTGAATAATATCTTGTGTGAATAATATCTTGTGTATTTTAGGATCTCATTTTCAGAAATAGAGCCCTTGCATGTGGGAAGGACTGGAGGTAGTGGATCTCCTTTAAGCAGAAAATATGCCAACAGCAAATTGGCAAGGAATTTCTTTCTTATCTGATGCAAAGAAATCCTCTGCCCCCTCTTTATTTTTGTGGACCGGTTCTCAAGAATGCTATCAGAGCCCCCGAAGAGAACTCAAAGAGCAACAGAAATTAATATTTGGTTAATGGAGAAGGCAATGGCAACCCACTCCAGTACTCTTGCCTGGCAAATCCCATGGATGGAGGAGCCTGGTGGGCTGCAGTCCATGGCATCGCTAGGAGTCCACAACTGAGTGACTTCACTTTCACTTTTCACTTTCATGCATTGGAGAAGGAAATGGCAGTCCACTCCAGTGTTCTTGCCTGGAGAATCCCAGGGACAGGGGAGCCTGGTGGGCTTCAGTCTCTGGGGTTGCATAGAGTTGGACACGACTGAAGCGACTTAGCAGCAGCAAGTTCTCTTTGCTTTGCTTTCCTGACTCTAACTCTTCTTTCTGGTTGTAGTCTACCCGTTGGATGCTTTTTTCTTCCCTAATTGTTTCCCTTTCCCTTCCTTCCCATTTCCCCAGGGCATACTGAGGATAGAGCCAAGTCTCCTGTTCCTCCTCCTTGTGCTCCTTTGTGAACTGGAGGGAGTAACCTCGCTGCCTGTTCTCAAGCAAGGGGAGATTTCAGTAGTTTCTGTTTGGACTTCTTTGCTCCAGCATGTCAGGATGCTCAGAGGGCAAGTGTATGAGAAATGGAGGATAATTGAATTACAGATTTCTATTGTGTTCAGGATATTAGCTCTTCCACACATGTAGCAATTTCTGATTGCTTAAGATGTCCCTGGTGAGTTTTTGGCAAATGAAGACCTTTACATGTGCCTGGCGCAGGTCCAAATGACATGCACAGCACTGGGATTACTTAACTACTCATCTGCCTGCCTTTTCTTCCAATTCCTTAGAAAGAAAGTTGAAAATAAGGAGAGAGAGGGAAAAAAGGGATGTTGATCTTGATGACCGAAAAAAATTCCTTTTAGATAAATTCCAAGATAAACTCCATTATTAAAAAGATAAGACATTCCTCAATGGAATCATTGCAGAAAATAAGATCTCATACATGCAGGCTTTCTTTAAAAATAAGACCAAAAAAAAAAAAAAGACTAACTTTGGAAATGTGTGTCTGTGTGTTCACATGTGTGGACTTTTGATTTCATTTTGTGAGCTGAATTTGTTGTTCAGTCACTCAGTTGTGTCCGACGTTTTGTGACCCCATGGAGTACAGCATGCCAGGCTTCCCTGTCTTTCACCATCTCCTGGAGCTTGCTCACACTCATGTCTATTAAGTCGGTGATGCCATCCAACCATCTCATTCTCTGTTGTCCCCTTCTCCTGCCTTCAATCTTTCCCAGCACCAGGATCTTTTAAAATGAATGGCTCTTCACATTAGGTGGCCAAAGTACTGGAGCTTCAGCTACACCATCAGTTCTTCCAATGAATATTCAGGACTGATTTCCTTTAGGATGGACTTGTTGGATCTCCTTGCAGTCCAAGGGACTCTCAAGAGTCTTCTCCAACACCACAGTTCAAAAGCATCAGTTCTTTGGCTCTCAGCCTTCTTTATGGTCCAACTCTCACATCCATACATGACTACTGGAAGAACCATGGCTTTTACTATACAGATATTTGTTGGCAAAGTAATGTCTGCTTTTTAATATGCTGTCTAGGTTTGTCATAGCTTAAATCTTCCAAGGAGCATACATCTTTTAATTTCATGGCTGCAATCACCATCTGCAGTAATTTTGGAGCCTAAGAAAATAAATCTGTGAGCTGAACAGTGATCTTTAATGACTTTCAAATCTTTCTAGGATGAAGAACAAGTGAAAAATTATCCAGAATAGAGGCTGCTCTAGTTACATGATATATTGGTCTAATTTGGGAACAATCTGTGAGGCAAAAAGAAAGAAAAAAAACTGACTGGAAAAACTTAAAAATTACTTTTTTTTTAATACATAGGTAGAAATTGTCATGCTTAATATTAATTACAAGTAGCTAGGATAAGCATTTGGAGTTCCAAAGAGAGGCCAGAAGGGAGAACAGAAAGTAACTTGAAGGCCCTACGAAGTCACATGGGTTTGTATCCTGGGTGATCCCAGCTCCTTCTTTCTCTCCAATGGGGACCCTGTCTGCCTTCAGCCTTCTGGTCTCCAATGCACAGGTGTGTCCCCCTTGGGTGTTCTAAAGCAGAGCAGCATTATGCCTACCTAGGGCGTGTTTCTCCTTTCACTCTATAAAAGGGGTGATTCCCTTTCTCTCCTTGATGTCATGTCAACTGTGATGATGAAAGCTGGGCCTCTGCACTGGTGTCAAATCATATCTTAGAAACAGAGTTTTGGGTGAAGTAGAGGAGAATGGCTTTATTGCTTTGTCAGGCAAAGGTGGCTATCAGGCTTTTGCTTTGAAAAACTATGTGTCCCAACTTGGAAGGATTTGATGAAGAGTTTTATAGCAATGGTTCAAGGGTGGGGTTGTTACTTAAGATTAAGGTGTGTGTAGGGCTTGCACTTTAATCTGGTCTCTGTTAGTCTGGTCCCCTAATCTTAATTCAGTTCAGTTTAGTTCAGTTGCTCAGTCGTGTCCGACTCTTTTCGACCCCATGAATCACAGCACGCCAGGCCTCCCTGTCTATCACCAANGGAGTGGATTGCCATTTCCTTCTCCAAAGCATGAAAGTGAAAAGTGAAAGTGAAGTCGCTCAGTTGTGTCAGACTCTTTGCAACCCATGTACTGCAGCCTACCAGGCTCCTCCGTCCATGGGATTTTCCAGGCAAGAGTACTGGAGTGGGGTGCCATTGCCTTCTCACAAACTAAATATATTTAATTCTCTAATGTTTATTTCAATGGTTTTACCTTTTAAAAAAGTCTTTGTAGTTTTCCAACAAGACTTACAGCATTAACTGTGTGTAGACTGATTGATATCGAGCTTTATTCTGGTTTTTGTAAACATTATTTTTTATGCTAATATTGCCTCTAAAGTGCCTTCCTATGTTTAGTTAAACGGGATGGCTGAGAAACTCTTCCTTATAAATTACTAAATCATTTTATCATTTAACATAAATCATTTAACATAAATTTAACATATGTATAAATTTAACATAAATTTTAACATAAATCTATTTCCTCTTACTCCTCATTTAATACAGCTGAAAGCAAAAGCAAAAATCATGTTGACCTCTTCACTTTGAAAACAAAAGATTCAGGTACGGTTTAAATTCAAATACTTTTTTTTTTCTTGCTTGCAACTGTGGCACTCAGAATTTCCTCAATGAGATGGAGTAGCCCTCTAATACAGAGATTGGCAAACGATGGCCTCTAGTTCAAGTCTATCACAGCCCATTTTTATAAATAAAGTTTTATTTATAAATAAACAATCTCACTGTTACAGGGATGACTCCATTTTGACTCCATGTTGGATCATTCTCTTCGACTTTAACCTTTGCTTTTCATTGCTTTTGAAATTATAATCATACATAATGGCCTGCCTCAGGGAACCCTGCCCCTCTGCCTGACTGTTAAACTAAAGTGCCTTTGTTCAGCTAACAAAGAGACAGTTTGACACTGTGCACCTGTGAATGGCTACAGAAAAGAAGAAAGTAACACATCCCCCCACCTCTTTCCACAGGCTGGCCATTCCAAGAGATAGCTGCAAGATTAATGGCCTTTTACTTTACTTCTTCACCTTTTCCCCCTCTCTGTACTATAAAAGAACATGGCATCCAGACCCTGACAAGATGGCTATTTTGAGACATTAGTCTGACATCTTCTCAGTCTACTGGGTTTCCTAAGAAAGCCATTATTCCTTATCTCAACACCTTGTCTCCAACTTATTAACCTATTATAGCAGTGAGCAGAGTGAGCTTAGACTAGGTAACAACATTCATTCATTTATGTGTTGTCAAGCTGAACACTGAAGAATTGATGCTTTTGAACTGTGATGTTGAAGACTCTTGAGAGTCCCTTGGCCTGCAAGTAGATCAAACCAGTCAATCCTAAAGGAAATCAGTCCTGAATATTCATTGGAAAGACTGATGTTGAAGTC
>SJYA01002489.1:4234247-4305339 GCA_006410615.1 Neotragus moschatus | reverse complement strand
TCCCCCTCTCTGTACTATAAAATAACATGGCATCCAGACCCTGACAAGATGGCTATTTTGAGACATTAGTCTGACATCTTCTCAGTCTACTGGGTTTCCTAAGAAAGCCATTATTCCTTATCTCAACACCTTGTCTCCAATTTATTAACCTATTATAGCAGTGAGCAGAGTGAGCTTAGACTAGGTAACAACATTCATTCATTTATGTGTTGTCAAGCTGAACACTGAAGAATTGATGCTTTTGAACTGTGATGTTGAAGACTCTTGAGAGTCCCTTGGCCTGCAAGTAGATCAAACCAGTCAATCCTAAAGGAAATCAGTCCTGAATATTCATTGGAAAGACTGATGTTGAAGTCAAAGCTCTAGTACTTTGGCCACCTGATGCAAAGAACTGATTCATTGGAAAAGACTGATGCTGGGAAAGACTGAAGGCAGGAGGAGAAGGGGGTGACAGAGGATGAGATGGTTGGATGGCATCACCAGTTTGATGGACATGAGTTTGAGCAAGCTCCAGGTGTTGGTGATGGACAGGGAAGCCTGGCATGCTGCAGTCCATAGGGTCACAAAGAGTCAGACACAACTGAGCAACTGAACTGAACTGAACCGATGGCTGCTTTTGCACTTCAGTAGCAGAGCTGAGCAACTATAAACAGACTTTATGTCCCACAGATCTGCAGATAGTTACTATATGGCCTTTACAGAAAAAGTTTGCCAATCCCTGAATATTGACAGACATTTAGAATCACTAATTATAATACTATGGGACCAAGCATTTGCATATAATATTTTTAGCTGTATTAATAAATGCATCCAATCTTGGGATAATTTCTATGTGTATTTTATATTCCATGCCAAGCATGTTTACATTTAATCGCTTGTTTCTACATCTCTCTAGATCTGGAATCTACCAAACTTTCCATGAATTCAAAGTTCTTTTTTCTTTTCTTGGGGTTACTGAAATATCAAAGTTTCCATGATGGTTAAAAACATGAATTTGTGGGGCTAATAAGTAATGATTCAAAACCAAGTGTGTCACCTGCTAGGTACCCAGAAGCAATATGTGACCTTGGGTGTATCACTTGAACATTCTTAATCTTATTTCTTCATTTAGAAAAGAAAGGTAACAAGAATATCCATCCCATACATTTAGTATGAAGACTAAATTAAAAATATTATAATGTATATATGTTACACAAGAGCACATGATATATAGCCTATAGTGTTTTTTATGATAACTAAATGTAGAATAAAAATTAATAATTATAGTAATGTAGTAACTGTTCTCATTTTTCACTTTATGTATTACACATAATCCTTAGTCTTTCACCTAAATCAGTAACTTTAATTACTTCTTTGACTCATAATAAAACTCATAATGATGTGACATGAGGCAAAGCAGAACTTAGTTTATTTATGTTTCTTGATTATCCTTCCTCAGTGAGTCTCTCTGTCTCCAGATACAATTAAAATATTATGTGTTTTTCTAACACACCAAACAATTTTCAGTCCCTGAGCACAGTAGAATCTCAAACTGATTAAATGATTAAGAAAGAGGAAAATCCCGGAGATGCCCAGTGATGACAGCTAACATCAGAGGTAACAAGAACACTCACATTCACATTGCCACTAGGGAAATCCAGTGCACCCATCCACGGCAGACGAGGCCACACTGCTTAAATACTGTCAGGCAGAGTCTCATCCATCCAGCAGTTTTTGGTGTTTTTGCCTACACTGGACATTTTCAGCTCTTATACATACTTGTCATAGCATCTGAAGTTTTACCATTAGAGAGTCATTTATTTGAGGATTCTTTTCCCACTTTATCAAATAGGCAAATAACTCCCCAGTGAAAAATAATTTCTCCTTCCTCTGAAATCTGAATTTTGCTTGCCACTGTTTCATAGCCTGCAGCATACATTACCTTATGATTATTTGCATATTAACCTGAATCGCTTCCCTATCCTCTCTCCCTACTTTTCAAGACAACTGAGGACAGATTACTCATACTTAACTCTCTGTATGCCCTGGACATGCCCCTGCAAACAGGTATTTCTCAGGANGCCACTGTTTCATAGCCTGCAGCATACATTACCTTATGATTATTTGCATATTAACCTGAATCGCTTCCCTATCCTCTCTCCGTACTTTTCAAGACAACTGAGGACAGATTACTCATACTTAACTCTCTGTATGCCCTGGACATGCCCCTGCAAACAGGTATTTCTCAGGATTCTTACCACTCAGAAAACTGTTTGTTTTCCACAAGACTTTGTATCTTTAAAAAATATACTCTGTAAGAATTCTATTACCAGTTAATAAAAGCTATAATACATTGGTCAAATAATCTTTTCTGCGATGGACTGAACATTTGTGTCTTTTTCCTAAAATTTATGTGTTGAAACTTTAATCTTCCATATGATGATATTTGGAAATGAGGCTTTGGGAAGTGAATTAGGGTTAGATTAAATCATGGGAGTGGAGTCTTCATGATGGGATTAATGTCCTTGTAAAAGAGGAAGAAACAAAATCTTTTTCCACTCTGTGAGACTATAACAAGAAGGCATGCATATGAAGTTGCTTCAGTTGTATCCGACCCTTTGAGACCCTGTGAACCATAGCCCACCAGTTCCTCTGTCCATGGGATTTTGCAGGCAAGAATACTGGAGTGGGTTGCCATGCCCTCCTCCAGAGGATCTTTCTGACCCAGGGATGGAAATTACATCTTTTATATCTCCAGACTTGGCAGGTGGTTCTTTACCAGTAGCACCCCCTGGGAAGCCCAGCAAGAAGTCATCCATTTGCAAACCAGGAAGAGGGCTTTAATCAGGAAATGAACCTTATCTTAGACACCCAAACTGTGAGAAATAACTATCATTAAACTACCTAGTCTATGGTTTTTTTTGTTATAGCAGCTAGAATTGATTAAGAGCCTCTGTAACTGAATATTTACTTTTGGCAGGTAAAGTTGGTTGCTTAACTTCATGTCCAATCCTCATTCCCTTCTCCCTTGCCTACTTCCACTTGTAGAATCTCCCAAAAATATTGCTTGTCTCTGCAGCCTCCTTTGCAGCTAGGTGCAAATCAATCAGTCCTAAAGGAAATCAACCCTGAATATTCACTGGAAAGACTGATGCTGAAACTGAGTAATTTGGCTACCTGATTCAAAGAGTTGACTCATTGGAGAAGACCCTGATGCTGGGAAAGACTGAAGGCAAAGGGAGAAGGGGGATAGCGAAGGATAAGATGGTTAGATAGCATCAGTGACTCAATGGACATGAATTTGAGCAAACTCTGGGAATAGTGGAGGACAGAAGCGCCTGGTATGTTGCAGTCCCTGGGGTCACAAAGAGTCAGACATGACTTAGCAACTGAACAACAACAACAAATTCCAGTTATGTGTAGCCATGTGACAGATCTGGGCAGTAAAATGTAAGAAGAGTCTGCTCAGACTGTGGAGAGTGCTTTGGATTTTCTAACAAAAAGGATAGATGTCACTGGTCTAGCCTTTTCCCTCTTGAACATGACTTGAACATCAGCCTAAGGCTTGCAGCTCTAATGCTATCACACTTCTAAGCTAATGCTTCTCTGTGTTAAGAGTGATGAATGGACAGATTGAGCCTGAGTCCTTGATGGCATTGCCAAGCCACTGAACCTAATGCTATAGCCAACTCCCAAACCCTGCTTTATCATACAGTGAACCTCCTTCAGTTTCTTTAGGTCATGTAAATGTATTTAATGATGCTTGCAATCAAATACCAGTCCTATTTGTTCAACACGTGATGAAAATATCAGCAGGATTTATTTAAAACACTATGTGAAAGATATGACTAAAGATCATACAGCAACATATATATATATATAAAGTGATTAAAATACCACAGAGCTTAAGAACAAGGATTCAGTTTTATGTCCCAGCCCCATTACCCACTAGTTTACTTAGGCCTTACTTCATAGTTCTCAGGCTCAGTTTCTATGTCTGTACATTGGGCAGAATTATGTAATAAAAGGACTATAAGAATCGAATGATAAAAATACATGAAGACACTTGGGACATAGTAAGTGCTCAATAAAGATGAGAATTTTTTTTATTATTTATAATGTTATGGATGATGTCATCCTAAAGAACTGAGTTCATATCTATTGTGCTTTATTGAGGTTCTGCTTTACAAATTCATGACTGTTCAAATTTTTGGATTTCATACTATTCTGCATCAGCTTGACATCAATAAATAAGCGCATTTCTACTGACTATGCCTTTCAAAAGAGACAGAAAAGGATAGCGCAGAAAGGCTGGGAGATACTACTCCTGTCTCGGTTTATCATGCTATTCTCTCTGTACCTGTATCATAATCACAATCTGTCACAATCAGGTTAGTTCCTAATTAAGGTTCACTAGAGTTAAGTTATTGGAACTAATAATAATTGAGATTAATTACTAGAATTTATTTAAATTAATAGAATTCATATCTCAATTGCCAAAATTAATTTGAATCATCCCATCCAGTCACAGAATGCTTGTTATTCCTCTTGTCTACTCAGTGTTCAAAGATGCTATTTATTCAATTTCAGATTAAAAAAAAAAANAGGCCTTACTTCATAGTTCTCAGGCTCAGTTTCTATGTCTGTACATTGGGCAGAATTATGTAATAAAAGGACTATAAGAATCGAATGATAAAAATACATGAAGACACTTGGGACATAGTAAGTGCTCAATAAAGATGAGAATTTTTTTATTATTTATAATGTTATGGATGATGTCATCCTAAAGAACTGAGTTCATATCTATTGTGCTTTATTGAGGTTCTACTTTACAAATTCATGACTGTTCAAATTTTTGGATTTCATACTATTCTGCATCAGCTTGACATCAATAAATAAGCGCATTTCTACTGACTATGCCTTTCAAAAGAGACAGAAAAGGATAGCGCAGAAAGGCTGGGAGATACTACTCCTGTCTCGGTTTATCATGCTATTCTCTCTGTACCGGTATCATAATCACAATCTGTCACAATCAGGTTACTTCCTAATTAAGGTTCACTAGAGTTAAGTTATTGGAACTAACAATAATTGAGATTAATTACTAGAATTTATTTAAATTAATAGAATTCATATCTCAATTGCCAAAATTAATTTGAATCATCCCATCCAGTCACAGAATGCTTGTTATTCCTCTTGTCTACTCAGTGTTCAAAGATGCTATTTATTCAATTTCAGATTAAAAAAAAAAAACCCTCAATAGCTTTTATTTTTCTCCTTCTACTCAATTTGGAAAAGGACTCATTCTTGGTTACTATAGCTAAAGCAGGAGACATCAAATAGAAGAAAGGAATGATTTATATGAGAAAGAACGAAAATAAAAATCACTCCTCACTTAGAGGAAGAGACTGGGACCGAGTCAAAATAGTTGGAGATGAAAGCTTAGCAACTTTGCACATTTCAAGCACTGCCTGGAATCCTGACTGATGGGGCATTCTGGAAGAAGGCTTAAGCAAATAAGTACACGAAGAGGAACACTGAAGTCGTTTCATGCTGTGGCTGTTTTAATCTTCGGGCATGGACTAGTAATTATTTTCCTAGGGTGTGGGAGGAGAGGCAACCCGGGGATTTCTGGGGCCCATAATGGTCTGCTGTGGTATGCTACGAGGATCGAATGTTCTACCACAAGATTACAGGACTCTCCTGACCAATGCCGAGCCGAATCCACACGCGAGCCTTTACGTGTCATCTCAACTGGAGTTTGTGGGAAATCTTTATCATGCAGCCTGGGCTTTGGAATAAGTAAAATCTTATTAGCCATTATCTTAGAAGTTGAATGAATCCATGGTTCTCAGAGAGGTATGCCTTTAGAATTTAAATTCTCTCTTAGGTAGCTACAAAGCCAAAACATGAAAAAACCCAGAGTCTCCATAACAGAGAAGAAATGATAAAGCATCCAGGAAAGACCAAAATAGCAAACTTCACTGACATTCTTCTTGTGTCAATCATGTGTTTTCATATTTCTGTTGTTGTTGTTGATAAGGAAAGTCAAGCTATCTGAGTCTGTCCTCTCAGATAGGAGATAGCATTTATTTATTTAGGCTGTGCCTTGCAGCTTGGGGGATCTTAGTTCCCCAAGTAAGGATCCAACCCGTGGCCCCTACAGTGGAAGCATGGAGCTTAAACTACTGTGATTTTGTGTTTCCCCCTGTGCCTTGTGCCTGGGATGACATTAAAGTTGTCCATTTTGGTGCTCTGTGATGACCCAGAGGCGTATGGTGGGGGAGTGGGTGGGAGGTTTAAGAGGCAGGGATTTATGTATACTTATAATTGATTCATATTGCTGTACAGCAAAAGCTAACACAATTATAAAGCAATTGTCCTCCAATTAAAAATTAAAAATAAAATCATAAAAATAATAAATAAAATTGTCCATATTGAAGAACGAAGAGGGATAAAATACTCGAGTTCCTGGGAAGATCCCGCATTTCTCCTTACATTATTCTTTTACTTCAAACAGAGTCTATTATTTCCCTAACTTATGTATGACTTAAATTCTGTTCATTTCTCTTTACCTCCTCATTGCAGATATAAGATATTAAAAATAATGATGTCATTCTGAGGGTGACTGGTTTCAAAAAAGGGATTTCTCTGCTGTTTACATGTTTGGTGGACATTTGATGAGGAGGAGTTCTTTGAGGTTAAGTCTTGTACTTATTTTCATCTTTTCTGTACAAATTGAAGCGAGAGTAACCTTCCCTGGGTATTATTTTTCTTGTGTTATAAATGAGCCGTGGTTTCTCCTGTTTGTGGTATAGCTCCTTCTACAGTTTGTCTCAGTTCAGTTGCTCAGTTGTGTCCAACTCTTTGCGACCCCGTGAACCGCAGCACACCAGGCCTCCCTGTCCATCAATAACTCCCAGAGTTTACTCAAACTCATGTCCATTGAATCGGTGATGTCATCCAACCATCTTAACCTCTGTCATCCCCCTTCTCCTGCCTTCAGTCTTTCCCAGCATCAGGATCTTTCCAAATGAGTCATTTCTTCACATCAAGTGGCCAAAGTATTGGAGTTTCAGCTTCAGCCTCAGTCCTTCTAATGAATATTCAGGACTGATTTCCTTTAGGACAGACTAGTTGGATCTCCTTGCAGTCCAAAGGACTCTCAAGAGTCTTCTCCAACACCACAGTTCAAAAGCATCAGTTCTTTGGCACTCAGCTTACTTTATGATCCAACTCTCACATCCATACGTGACTGGTTAGCCCTAATTCTCCAGTCTCTTCTCTCTCTTCTACTTGAACTCAATTATTAAGGTCCAGATAAACTTGGTTCCTGATCATTCTTCTTCCAACGTTCCATGTCATTCTGCATTTGTGTTCATTTGCTTGTCCCCTCATTTTGGAATGTCCTTGTCAACTTCCTGTGTGTGAATCTGACTCATGCATCGTGGGCTAAATGAAAAGTCTCTTCCTGCGTGAGGCCCGTTATGGTCACTGTGGGTCTGATACTTTCCTCTCCTAAACTCCTACAGTATTCCATTTACACCATTATTAGGTCACTTTTTACTCTTTGCCCTTGACTAAGATATCTGAAGATCTGCCTTCATTATTCAAAATGCATTTATTGCTTGCTCTCTCTGCATTAATAACTGTTCTAGGAACAAGGGGTGCTGTGATAAAGCAAACAAATGTGGGTTCTACATTCATGAAGCTCCAGGGTTTCTCTTTTATTAAACTGAACTTCTTGGGGACATCTACTTCACCTTTTTAGTTTACATATAATGCTTCAAACATGGAAAATAATTCCTAATTTGTATTAAATAAGTAAATCAATGGTTTCTAACCTTTAAAGACCCCAGGCTCTCTTATAGCCAATATTTTTTCATGTGCTTTTCACTATGCTAGAAGAAAAATAACAGATGACTTCATCAATCTGTACACACAGGGGTTTCCTAGGTGGTGCTAGTGGTAAAGAACTCATTTGCCAATGCAGGAGACGTAAGAGGCATGTGTTCGATCCCTGGGTCAGGAAGATCCCCTGGAGAAGGAAATGGCAAACCATTCCTATAGTCTTGTCTGGAGAATCTCATGGACAGAGGAGTCTGGTGGGCTACAGTCCATGGGGTTGCAAAGAGTTGGACACAGATGAAGTGACTTAGGATACATGCAGCATCTACACACATAATTTCAAAACCAATATATCTCCATGTAAACAGAATAGCCTCAATTGACACATATACAATTATATGTATAAAACAGATAACTAATGAGAACCCCTGTATAGCTTAGGGAACTACTCAGTGCTCTGTGGTTACCTAAATGGGAAGGAAATTCAAAAAAAGAGGGGATATGTGTAGACATATAGCTGGTTCACTTTGCTATATAGCAGAGACTAACACAACACCGTAAAGCAGCTATACTCCAATAAAAGCTGTTTTAAAAGAGAGCAATAAAAGAAAAGCAATTTATAACAATATGCATTTCATTGTGTAAATGCCTAGACAGAGCTACTTAGCAGATGCAGTCAGGTGAATGAGTTTAGATTCTTCATAAGCAAAAAGATAAGAATGTGTGCCCCATATGAAGAGCAGGAAAGTGAAATGGTGGAGGTATGAGTGACACCAAAATGAAAACTCCTATGTGGATAGGTTGTAACAACCTAGATCCATGTGTGTATAATAAAGGAAAGAGGAAAATAACCTTAATTGAAGTTGGGACAACATGCCAAAGAAAATTGCAGAGCAACAAAGTGGAGCAATGAGAAAGTGTGACAGTCTGACAAATGAGCCATATCGCACTTGTAAGGGAAAGGTCAAAATAATTCATATGAAATGACCCTGGACAGAGTCGTGACAGAGTAGCACAGAAAACATATCTTCTATTTTAAATTCCTGCCACATGTTGGGGAATACTTTCAGTTTCTGCTATTTATTAAGATTTGAAGGCCAAATATTTTGGCAGGTGGTAGGCAGAAGAGGGTGGGCTGAAAAAAAAAAAGAAGAGTAATATACACAGGAGAATGTAGAAAACTGTATTAGGATATGTTTCTGAGGGATGTATAAGAGGAAAATAGAAATTAATAGGGAACTCACTTTTGCTTCTGATCACAGTTGAGGAACTAGTGTTGGAGTAGTCTTTCTACTGTAAACACATATCTGCACAAAATATAGGAAACAACTGTATTCTGACGTTGGACAAGAGTCAGTGCAAGACTGTGATTCCCAGGAGATGGAAAACATGTAAGGTGTCTCATCCTATCACTCTGGTGTCTGTTCTGAATCCAGGAGGCACAGCCTACCTGAAGCATAGCTGTCTTGCTGAGCCTGGGACTAAGTTCAGAGCCCAGGGAGGTTGAGAGAGCTAGTATGTGCAGGGCAGAAAGCCAGAGAAGAAGGAAAGATGCAGAGAAAGCATACAAAAGGAAGAGAATTCCAGAAAAACATCTATTTCTGCTTCATTGCCTACGCNTCACTCTAGTGTCTGTTCTGAATCCAGGAGGCACAGCCTACCTGAAGCATAGCTGTCTTGCTGAGCCTGGGACTAAGTTCAGAGCCCAGGGAGGTTGAGAGAGCTAGTATGTGCAGGGCAGAAAGCCAGAGAAGAAGGAAAGATGCAGAGAAAGCATACAAAAGGAAGAGAATTCCAGAAAAACATCTATTTCTGCTTCATTGCCTACGCTAAAGCCTTTCACTGTGTGTATCACAACTGACTGTGGAAAATTGTTAAAGAGATGGGAATACCAGACCACCTGANCCCAAGTTCATCCACTTGGCAGCTGACTCTCAGTGGTCCGTGTCCAGGGTCGATGTGGGCCACTGCTTGCTTTGCTGGTGTTCTGCTCCGGGAACTCTGGAGCTGCTGTCTGTGGGGATGTCCATGTACCCTCAGCAGCACAGAGGCTGAGGAGGCCGGGATTCCATCATAAGCCATAGTCGTTAGTCTCATTCCTTTTCCTTGATTAATGCTTTTGCTTTCCATCCCCAGTTATACCCTGAAAATTTCTTAGTAATAATATATTTATGTCCTTTCCATACAGGAAAACCCTACTTCTGAATTTTGTCTTGTTTTAGGAGCCTTTTTTTGTCTCATCAGTCCCTCCAATGCCATCCAGAGAATGCAATAATTCATAGGAGAATACTTCCAAAGTCTTAGATGAAGGGTATTATGCTAAGTAAAATATGTCAGGGACTTCTCAGGTGGCTCAGTGGTAAAGAATTCCCTTGGCAATGCAGGAGATGTGGGGTTGGATCCCTGGGTCAGGAAGATCCCCTGGAAACGGAAATGGCAGCCCACTCTATTGTTCTTGCCTTGGAGAGTTCCGTGGAGAGAGGAGTCTGGCAGGCTACAGTCCATGGGGGTCACAAAGAGTCAGACTAAACAGCAGAAACAACAACAACAACAAAATAAGTCAGAAAGAGAAAGGCAAACACTGTATGATATCACCTATTTAGTTTGAGCAAGCTGCGGGAGATAGTGAAGGACAGGGAAGACTGGCCTGGTGTAGTCCACGGGGTCACAAAGAGTTGGACATGACTTAGCTACTGAACAACAAAAATAACATATGTGGAATACAAGAAATATAGCAAACTAGTAAATATAACAAAAAAGAAACAGACTTATAGAGAGCAAACTAGTGGTTATCAGCAGGGAGAGGGAAGGGGGAGGGGAAATGTAGGGCTAGAGGATTAAAACGTACAAATTACTATGTACAAACAAGCTACGAGGATATATGATACAACACAGGAAATGCAGCCCATTTTTCCTAATAACTGTATATGGAGTATAACATTTAAAATTTGTGATCACTGTACTGTACATCTGTAACCTATATGATATTGTACATCAGCTGTGTGGTGGCGGTCAGTTGCTTCCGCTGTGAGCAACTCTGTGCGACCCTGTGGACTGCAGCCTGTCAGGCTCCTCGTCCATGGGATTCTCCAAGGCACGAATACTGGAGTGGGTTGCTATGCCCTCCTCCAGGAGATCTTCCCATCCCAGAGACTGAACCTGTGGGGTCTTCTGCCTCTTCAGCATAGCAGGTGGATTCTTTACCACTGAGCCATCCAGGAAGCCCCATATCAACTATACTTCTAATTTTTAAAAAAAGAGGAAAAGAGAAAGAAAAAAAAAACCCCCAAAACCAAAGTCTGAGATGGTTTAGAATAGCACCAGCAATGGGTAGTGTGGATATGTGTGCTGTATAAGTGTGTGTGTGTGTATATATATATATATATAATATTTATGTGTATATATCTGTGTGTATGTGTGCTAAATCAGTTCAGTTTTGTCTGACTCTTTGCGACCCTATGGACCATAGCCCTCCAGGCTCCTCTGTCCATGGGATTCTCCAGGCAAGAATACTGGAGTGGGTTGCCATGCCCTCCTCTAGGGGATCTTCCCCACCTGGAGATTGAACCTTAGCTTAGTCTCTTAAGCTTCCTGAATTGGCAGGTGGGTTCTTTACCACTAGCGCCACCTGGGAAGCCGACATATATCTGAATATGCTATTATAAATAAAATTCTGTATTTTTAATATTATATATATATATTATTCTGTATCTCGGGTATTATATATACACACAACACACATATCAAATACACATGCATGGAATACCCATCTTCTATAGCTATTACTAGTGATATCCTGAACAGTACTTATTTCTGTGGATGGGGCTGGGGATTCAGATGGAGAAAAACTAGTGTTCTTTGGTCTAAAATTTTTATAAGTTTCTATAAATTAGTGAACTAAAATGAAAGTTTGCCAGACTTAGTCTCTCTCTAGCCATTTTTGAGACCTGACCTGGAAAGTCCTTCAGTGCCCAGTATATTTGGTCCAAGTCAATGGGAATGTTTGCCGCTGACCATGACTTGCCTTTTTGACTCTCTTTCCTTAATAAGATTTTACTAGTTCAGTGAACACCCTCTCCAATCTGCTATCATGATGTCCTTGCTTCACTTTATTCCCTTAGAGCACTGTGATAATTGTCTCAGGGAAGGTCTAGTGATGATTGTCATGTTAGAAGTAACACACCGGTTCCCTGTGCTATACAGTTGTGAATTCTGCTCGGTATTACATAACAACCTAAATGAGAAAATATTTTGAAAGAGAATAGAGGCACACGTGTGTATAACTGAACTGCTTTGCTATACACCCGAAATGAACATAACAGTGTCAATTAACTCTATGCCAATATAAAATTAAAAAAACTCTATGCCAATATAAAAAAATTAAAGTATTTTTAAAAAGTGATATGCTAGTATCATGTTTGCATGGATTACCTTCAACAAATGAGCCAGTTGCCTAGTAAAATAAAGACTATGGTGCTCAGCAGAGTAATTTCACAGAGGGAAGGGATAAGATTCCACTGGTAACCGTGGAGGCCCTTGAGCTTTGTCGTGACAATTGCATGGGGAAGAGGATTTTGTGGGTAGACTGCAAGCCAAAGATATTACTTTCATTTAACTCTATTTGCTTTCAGGTTAAGTGGGCATGGGTATGTGTACGTAAATTGCAAAAACATAAAACTTATTTAGAGTTTTGTTTAAATAGAAAAAAAAAAAAGGCCAGAATATTAGCTCATTTGCAGTGGAAAAAACCAGAGTTGTCCGTAAGAGACTGGTTATTCCATTTAGATTTTCCTAGCTTCAAATATAATGAAAGAAAAACAGACCAACTCATACTACGTTTATTTGGATAGGTGAGCTCAGTTGATCAGATGTCAGCTCCAAAGTTATCATTCAGCCTAGAAACCCAATTTAATTATTTGCAATTAACTCTCCTACTTTGTCCTGGAAAAAGATGACTATATCAGTTTTACTTAGCATTCCCGTTGAAACTGTAAGCTTTCCTTCTGCTGCTGATTCAAAAATCATTTTCTGCTATTATTAATGTCTTTGCTGAGTTTTTTCATGCAGATAAGCAGAATGTCAAATAAAGACATAATTTAAAATAATTAGCAATTGGAAGAGTTTAAAAATATATTTTTTCAATCTTTGAATTCAACTTCGAACACCAAATTGAACACCAAATTGAAAAATCTGAATCCTTTGAGAGAAGTAAACTTATTCAATGGCCTAATGTGCATAGTATAAAGAAAAAAAACCAACTTTGAGTCTCTAAAATAATATTAGTTTTTATGTCAATTTTTCTTTAGCATCAACCTCTTTTTTGACTGTTTTATTGAAAATTCTACAGACAGTAGCTTATTTTTCCACCAACCTAAGCACCTGAGACTTTTGGCTGATGGATATAAGACCAATAAAATTGCCTATAAAATGCAACTTTATATCATAACTTACACAATGTTTATAGAATATACTTCAACACTTTCTTTTTTCAAAAAGCACACATCTCAGTATTTGTACGTGCATATTCATCATATCACAATGGAAAACAAAAACTAATAATCCAATTTTGAATAACAGTTGTTCCAGTATCATATTATTATGATGTTTTGTATACCCTAATTGATAAACTGAAACTGAGAGAACACTGATCTCACTAAGCATAAATCTTTTCTGAGCCTAGTTTGAAGGAAATAGAGTAATATTTTACTGGAACATATTTTATTAGCTTGACTTTCAAATGCTATGGTAAAATTGTGTCTCTAACCTTTTATACAGCCTGAAATAATATGGTCAGCCAGTGTGGCTTGTATTATTTTGTATATTAGTCAGGGTTCTCCAGAGAAACAAAACCAGTAGTATAAAATTTAAGTATATCTATAAAGATACATGGGGCTTCCCTGGTGGCTCAGTGGTAAAGAATCCGCCTGCCAAGGCAGGAGATGTGGGTTCAATTCCTGGGTTTGGAAGATGTCCTGGAGGAAGAAATGGCAACCGACTCCAGTATTCTTGTCTGGGAAAGCTCATGGACAGAGGAGCCTGGCAGGCTACAGTCCATTGGGTCGCAAAGAGTCGGACAAGACTTAAGAGATTGAGCACACATATGTTAAGATAGACGTGTTGCACTGGGCCTAGTCGCTCAGTCATGTCCGACTCTCTGTGACCTCATGGACTGTAGCCCGCCAGGCTCCTCTGTCCATGGGGATTCTTCAGGCAAGAATTCTGGAGTGGGTTGCAATGCTCTCCTCCAGAGGATCTTTCCAACCCAGGATCTAACCCAGGTCTCCCACATTGCAGGCAGATTATTAACCATCTGAGCCACCAGGGAAGCCCAAGAATACTAGAGTGGATAACCTATCCCTTCTCCAGGGGAGCTTCCCAACCCAGGAACTGAACTGGAGTCTCCTGGATTGCAGGTGGATTTCTTTACCAGCTGAGCTATCAGGGAAGCCCGTAAAGATAGATAGATAGTTATGCATATAAAGGCATGTATGTGTGTGTTCATATAGGTAGGTAGATAGATAGATATGTATAGGAATTGACTGACAAGGTTATAGAGGCTGAGAAGTCCCAAGATTTGGCATCTGAAAGTTTCAGACGCCGGGAAGCTGGTGGTGTAATTCAGTCGGAGTCAGTGCGAGAAACAGGGGAGCCTAATGTAAGTTCTGATTTGATTGCAAAGACCCAAGAACCAGGCATGCTAGTGTGCTAGGGCAGGAGAAGATGAAAGAGAGGAAATTTGTCCTTTTTTTTCAGGTCTTCTTGAACCACCGACACACTTAGAAATAACATTTTACCAGTTATCTGAGCATCTCTTGGCCCAGTCCGGTAGACACAAAATTAGTCATCACTTTTTGTAACCAGCACACCACACACTCCCGTCTCAGAGTATTCTTTCAGATGCCCCTTTCGGCTTACTCCTTTCCTCCTTGAGTTCTTCGCTCAGTATCACTTTCTCAGGTACACATGAGCATTCCGTTTAAAATGACACTCTTGCCATCCAGAATCTTCCATCTCTTTTAGTCTAAGTATTTTTTCTGTCCTGGAGGCGGAAGTGGCAACTCACTCCGGTATTCTTGTCTGGGAAATTCCATGGACAGAGGAGTCTGGTGAACTACAGTCCATGGGGTCATAGAGAGTCGGACCCGACTGAGCAACAGAGCAGGCAGACAAGCATTTTTTCTGTAGAGCACTTATCACTTTCAAAATGTTATGTCATATACTTGTTTATCGTGTCTACTGTCTGTCTCCTCACAGCAGATTATGAAAGTCATGATGGGAAGGACTGTCTTTTAAAGTAAATTATTGAAATATAGTTAATTTATAATGTGTTAGTTTCAGGTGTACAGCAAAGTGATTCTGTTCCACACACACGAAAATGTATATATAGCCTTTTTTATATTCCTTTCCCTTATAAGTTATTATAAGATGTTGTGTATAGTTCCCTGTGCTATACAGTAGGTCCTTGTTGGTTATTTATGTATAAAGTAGTCAGTACAATCCCAAACTACTAATTTATCCCTCTCCTTCCCTTCCTCTTTGATAACCACAGGATTGTCTTTCTTGTCTTCTCTACTGTATTCCCAATGCCTATAACCATGTATGTAGTAGGAGTACAATAAACATAGTTGTATAAATGAACAAATAAAGGAATTAATACATGTAGGTTACTTTCTCCACATATCTGTTGTATTCATTAATTAATTCCTTACAGTTTTTTTTTTCGAAAGGAATTTTAGCATTTTATAAAAGTAATAAACCTAGTACAATCACTGCTTGCGCTGATGACAATGATCAGTGTGATATTTTAAAGAAAAATCCCAAGAGATGAAGCCCATAATAGAGTGAGGCAAATTTGCTGAAGTTCATAGAATTCTTCTTAAACATTAAAAAAAAAAATCAATAAATGCAGTGTTATTCTGCCAAGTATGACAGAACCAGAGTTGTAAGTATTTGACTCATTCAGCACAAGGAAATTGACATGGAGATTTTTAAAAAAGACTTGGTGGAAATGTGATTTGTTACTTATCTGCCAACATTACCCACTGGAGTGCCTCAACCCCTGAAAATCCTAAGTCACACAGTGATAGGTATTTGGGGCACTGGTCTCCTTCTAAGAGACTGGAAGCCAGGTTGGAGGCATAGCAGCTTGCTGTGTGGATTTGCCATTGATTTGAAGGAGACAATGGAATGTGGCCCCCAAAAGGAGGAGAATGGAAATGATGCTTCTCTTCTCTCTCTCTTCTGCACTCTCTCTCTACGCAGTTCTACTTATTCTATGGCTACCCGCCACCTTTGAGTCTAAAAGGGAAAACATAATATTGTCTTTGCACATTTAATGAAGTGTTTTTTTTTTTTTTTTGTCCCTTCTAAAGATGGATATTTATTGAGGAAGAAAAAGCTGAAATAGGTATTTGGAAAAAAAATATTACCAATGGTGAAAGAAATTAAGCAGTGGAAAAGATGGCTAAGGGCGAGAAGGGTTCGTAGAAACTTGACTTTTACAGATATCGTATCCTACCTGCCAACCCTGAATCATTGTTTGGTTCTCCCATATTAGATGTTCAAATAAGGACTTGGAATATGTTCAGGAGGGGAAAAATATTGCAATCCTATCACTATCATGTGCCAATGTTGTACATGTTGCAAAACCCACATTGCAATACCCTCAATGATTTCTCCATCAGAAAAAAAGTTGTGTCATATTAAATGGTGCTTGGTGTGTTCAGCAAACATTCTGTTTACATTAGATCAAATATCAGTACCCAAAGATACTATAAAAGACATGTGAAAGAGGCATGGGTACTGGTTTTCATTGGAATATTGGGTATTAAAAATGCAATCTGTTCTGTTGAATTCTGAGGACTGAGTCCCCTGAAACAAGATTCACTCTTGACCTATTTTAGACTTGGGGTTTGTCTACAGACTTAAATGAGGCTTCCCTGGTGCTTTAGACCATAACGATCTGCCTGCAATTCAGGAAGTGTGAGCTCAATCTCTGGGTCGGGAATAGCCCCTGAAGAGGGAAATGGCTATCCACTCCAGTTTTCTTGCTAGAAAAGCCTGTGGACAGAGGAGCCTGGGGGACTATGTCCGTGGAGTCACAAAGAGTCAGACATGACTGAGTGACTAACACTACATACTTAAATATCTTTTCCTCTCTTTTTTTCCCCGACATTTCCTCTACTCATCTTTAATTTCATGTCTTCCATGTAACAAGACATTGGTACTAAAACAATGGATCTAACTAGACTGGCTTTAAGTTTTAAATATATTTGTTGTTTTCCCTGATAATAAAAGAAATAGGAGCTTTTTACACACTGCTCAGAGTTCAGTAGAAGTCATTCTACTTGAAAACTTAAGTTTGGAGGATACGCAATGGGATTCAAAAGAAACAAGAAAGAGATGGGTAAGTGCCCCAGAGAATTCTCTGTCTCTCCGTGTGTCTCTTTTGCAGTGTCTATCTTTCTCTGTCTCTGTATAAAGCAATTTTACCTATATTATCTCACCTTTACCTTTTCTATATTAATAAAATTCTTTTGTTATTCATTCCCTTGTAGAGTGTAGGAATGAATTTAGAGAAGCTGAATAATTGACACAGACCCTTAGCTAATACAAGGCAGAAATGGAATTGAAACTCAAGTCTACCTGACTTCAAGGTCAATGTTCATTCAGAAAAGGGAGCTCATATATGACAGCCTGTCAGGGAAGCAAGAGCAGACTTGTCTTGCTGGGCTCTTACCAGGGAGAAGACTTCCTGTGGTTTATTTTTAGAACTCCAAATTTCACCTCTTTCACTAATATCCTATCTTGCCAAATGCTACTGGCTCGAACACCACTTCCTCCTTTCTTCCTGTTCTCACATTTCTGCTGTACTGATTTTATTCTACTGTGTGTGCAAACTAATTTGGATGGCTTTTCCACAAGACATGGTGTGTGCATCAAGAGAATAATTTCATCTTGCTTCTTTCTCATTCCTTTCAGAGCTAGCCTGGCTCTGTGCACACAATGTGTAAAGTGAAAGCGAAGTCGTTCAGTCGTGTCCGACTCTTTGCGACCCCATGGACTGTAACCTACCAGGTTCCTCCGTCCATGGGCTTTTCCAGGCAAGAATACTGAAATCCGGGGTTGCCATTCCCTTTTCCAGGAGATCTTCCTAACCCAGGGATTGAACCCGGGTCTCCCGCACTGTAGGCAGACGCTTTATCATCTGAGCCACAAGGGAAGTCACAATAAGAGGGAAGTCACAATAAGTGTATAATATATGTTAAAAGTGAAATAGTAGCTATACATGAGTTTGGAGAGCCAGCCATGGAATTTCTTAAGTCCTGTGACATCTGTATTAGCATAAAAGACAGAAGAAACCATTTTCTTGGCATTGCAGTTTAGTCCACTCTGGCCAAACAGAAACTGTCATGTGAATGCTTTTAAACCGCAAAAACAATTTTGGTTTAAGTTGAGTAGGGGAGGAGAGGGATGGTGGTTCTTATTTCTCCCACACCAGTCCACCCATCTCTTATTAGAACATGTAATTCCAACAGTGCTGACTGTCTTAAATTTTGTGAACAGAGTGTCCTCTGAACACAGTGTGGTACACACACATCGCCTCTTTAAGAAGCTTACTTGTAGCTTATAATTAAATTAAAGGACCAGCAGCTGCTGGGAAAAAAAAAAAGAAAAAGGATGACTTAAGGCTGTGTTTATGAGTTTCTCAGGCAAGAGGTAGTCATGTCAGAACTACTATTGTTTTGAGTTTGAATGTTTCCAATGAAGCTTTTGCACGAATCATTTGCTTAGCACTAGTCATTCAGTCATGCCATTTGATTTCAGCCCACTATTTCCTCTATGAATTGGCAAAAACAACTCTACAAAGGAAAACATTTCATTAAAAAGTCACAGGATTTTGCTTTATAAAGCATAGATCTGGACTCCATAACCAGCTTTGGAGCTGTTGCCTTTGGGAAGACCACCACAAACACTTGAGCCTACAAAAGCAGAAAGTGTATTTCCTCTGTGTTTCCTTAACAGAATATTTGAATATATGGTTGGTAGAGGACTAACTGTTCTGGTTTTCCTAGGACTGTCCTAGTTTTAGCACTAAAAATCTCCATTATGTCATGGGAATCCCCTCAATCCTGGTCAAACTGGGACAGTTAGTCATCACAGTGTGAATGCTGTTAACCAAGAGACTCACATTCTGGGACCAGTTTATGCTCTAGAAGGTATTGGACCGTGATGGTCAAGTCCCAAATCAATGGTTAAATACCAGTGAATTTATGCTAAAAAGAAGTCTTGGAATCCCCAGTGAGTCCATAAACATCCTTTCCTCCAGAGCTTCCAAACTTGTGTGCCCAGTGGTAGATGTTGACACACTGGTGTGTAACTGATGAGTTCCAGATGAACTGAAATATTGACTTCCTCGGCCCCTGGGTTGGCTGGGCAGGTTCTACATTGCCTCTCACCCTCAGATGTTTTCTTCTGGCCATGAACTGTCTTAGCTCTTTGGCCTGGTGAATGCTACCAAATAACACCATTTTCTACATGTGCCATAATGAGAAAAAAGTCACGAAGAAATGTTTACATTGAACCCGTTAATTTTATGGATGAAGCTTAACTTTGATGATTTCTGTTAAACACAGGTTTGTAACAAGCTGAGGCAAAACTGTTCAATGTGTCTTGTGTCCAGCTTTTTTCAGGGTAAACTGCCTGGGGAAACTGTTTTTGTAGTGAGTGGTAAGTGACAGAACTCAGCCTGTCAAATGGACTGTGCTGTAGCCTACTCATTTGTACCAAATGGATGCAACTAGCTAGGTGACGAAAAGAGTAGACGTTTATCTGGAGAATATCAGTATAAATTCCTAGATTGCTTCACATATCTATGTTTTCAGTAAACATATGCCATTTACATCAGACTCACCTTTAAGTTTGAGCTATCTAATGCCTAGGAATTGGTGATGGACAGGGAGGCCTGGCGTGCTGCGGTTCATGGGATCGCAAAGAGTTGGACACAACTGAGCGACTGAGGTGAACTGAACTGAACTGAGTGCATCAGGTCCACAGTTGACTCTGTACAGATGCAAAGTTCTAATTTCAAAAATCAAAATGTTTCTAAATGTAAAGACAGCTAAGAAAGAATTCTATACTTAAAAATTACATACTTTTTATATATATAAAACAAGCATTTGTACCTTTACTTACTGATTCTCTAAGTATTAGTTCAATGTCAACATGGAGAAAGGATTCAAGGAGAAAGGCAATATGCTTGTGAAAGTCTATGGCTGCAAAAGTACTAGAGTTTTGAATTCCCTGTTCCCTTGCTATTCCTCACAGGCAGCGAGTGAAGAAGAGACAGATTTTGTACATAAAGCTAAGCCTTTACAGATCAGAACTTTACATTGTGCCAAACTCCAATCCTGCCCAACTTCTGACTCTTCGATTGCTTAATACATTAGTGGATGTCTTCCAGTCCCCAGTGGTTGGAGTTCCACATCACACAGTCCCTGTCCCATCTGGTGCTAATTGGCACCCTTGTTGGTAGTTTCCAAAAGCAGAACAGGAAAAATAAAAAAGACTATCTTTCTATCCTTAGAAGCTTAGTACAGGCAGTCCTCAGTTTAAAAGGAGCTGTGGACTAAAATATTGTATGTAAATCAGTTGTTTAGATCCCAGAACAAAGTTTTCTAATAAAATAGTCATGCCTCATGGTTTGTTAACCCAGGTCACCCCAGTTCACAAAAGTCTGTCTTAATCCAAGTCACCCCAGTTCACAAGAGTCTGTCTGATCCATAAAGCACCCAATAAATAGTGCTCATCTTACTAGCATAGACCTGTCATGGGTAAGCCAAGAATTAGAAAGAGGAGTAAAGCCAATGTCATCTTTGGTGAGAGAAAGCCAGGCTGTACTCTCATCAATCCTGTGACCTTGGACAATTCTCATAAATCTTTTTAGCTCTAAGATTCTTTAACTGAATAGGAGGAAGAGGGCAGGTAAGAAAAATCGCTTTTCATCTTACTGAGTAATTACTGCAAGGATCAAATGAGATCACATATTGAAGCCATTTGAAAATGATTTCACCTTCCCCTGAAAGGACAGGACCACAGGTTTCTTCTGCTTCCTTTCTAAACCTTGTCAGTGGTGAGAGTGAGGGGCTGCTGCCTGTTCAATTTCTCTATGTGGTCCCCCTTTAGAGGGAAAGGTAGGGAAACTGGAAGATGATGAAGAAGTAGGAATAGAGGCTACAGGGGGATGAGATGAGGGGCTGGCTCCTTATATTCCATGCAAACCTTCAAAAATTATTCCTTGGCCCAGGCTTCTCTCAGTCAGCCCTGTGTTTTCTCCCTAATACCCTATGGATTAGCCTACTGGTTTCACTGTCAACACCTGCTGTTTCTGAACAACGCAATGTCTCCTCAGTTTTACCAAGGACTTAACATCCTTTTTAGGGTTTCATAATGAATTTAATTACTTCATCATAAGAGAAGGTAAGTAGGAAGTCAAAAGATTCACTGCTCTATTCTTTCTATCTCTATATCCATCTATCTAGAATTTTACTAAAGTCATAAATGAAAAATAAGGCCACACATACATGCTGATTGCATATGTTTTTGTTATTTAATAACACATGTCTTAACCATATTTAAAAGAAGGAATGTGTGCTATCGGTGTAGTCATGTCTGACTCTTTGCAACCCTCTGGACTGCAGCCTGCCAGTCTCCTCTGTCCATGGGATTCTCCAGGCAAGAACTCTTCCTGGGTTACCATGTCCTCCTCCAGAGGATCTTCCTGACCCAGGAATCAAACCCTCATCTTATTATGTTTTCTGCATTGGCAGGCAGGTTCTATATGACTAGTGCCATCTGGGAATCCCAAAAGGAGGAAGAGACTTAGATAATTTCATCTCAGAATGTGATACTTGAGCTCTGGGAAGAACAACAGGCTGCACAGCTGAATAGGGACTGAGTACAAAACCAGCAAGACATCACAGAGGCTTGGGAGCCTGAGAAACAAGGTAGACTGCCTAGAGGAAGGGGAAAGGAGAGGCATTCTGGGTGGGATGATTACCCTTTCCTATTCTTCTGATTTTTCCTTTCCTTCTCACAAAGAAGGGGATACCATCACAAAGGTACCAGTTATGGCATTTAATAAAGCTGAACTTAAAAAAAAAATTTTTATTTTAAAAGATGCTTGCTCCTTGGAAGAAAAGTTATGACAAACCCAGAGAGCATATTAAAAAGCAGAGACATTACATTGCTGACAAAGTTCTGTCTAGTCAAAGCTATCATTTTTCCAGTAGTCACATATGGATGTGAGAGTTGGACCACAAAGAAAGCTGAGCACCGAAGAATTGATGCTTTTGAAGTGTGGTGTTGGACAAGACTCTTGAGAATCCCTTGGACTGCAAGGAGATCCAACCCAGTCAATCTTAAAGGAAACTGACCCTGAATACTCATTGAAAGGACTGATACTGAAGCTGAAACTCCAATTACTTTGGTCACCTGATGCGAAAAACTGACTCATTGGAAAAGACCCTGATGCTGGGAAATATTGAAGGCGGGAGGAAGGGGGGATGACAGAGGATGAGCTGGTTGGATGGCATCACCGACTCGATGGACGTGAGTTTGAGCAAGCTCCAGGAGTTGGAATGGACAGGGAGTCCTGGTGTGTTGCAGTCCATGGGTTCACAAAGAGTCAGACATGACTGAGCAACTGAACTGAATTGATTAAAAACTTTATTGCAGTTTAGTTGACTTAAAATGTTGTGTTAAGTTCTGCTGTATAGCAAAGTGACTGTTATACATATATATGGGTATGTATATATATTTTTCATATTATTTTCTGTTGCTGTTTGTCATAGGATATATACAGTAGAACCTTATTATTTATCCGTTCTATATATAATAGTTTACCTCTGCTAATCCCAAATTCCTAATCCTTTGTTCCCCCATCTCCTACTCTTGGCAACCACAAGTGAGACTGTTTTTGCTTGTTAGATATGTTGATTTGTGTCATATTTTGGATTCCACACATAAGTAATATCATATGGTATTTGTCTTTTCATCTAGTAGGATAATCTCTGGGTCCATCTGTGTTGCTGTGTGTGTGTGCTGTGTTTTTAGTAACTTAGTCGTGTTTGACTCTTTGTGACCCCATGGACTGCAGCCCGTCAGGCTCCTTTGTCCATGGGGATTCTCCAGACAAGAATACTGGGGTGGGTTGCCATGCCCTCCTCCAGGGGTTCTTCCCAACCCAGGGATTGAACCCAAGGTTCCTGCATTGCTGGTGGATTCGTCACCATCTGAGCCACCAGGGAGGCCCAAGAATACTGGAATGGGTAGAATATTCCTTCCCAGAGGGTCTTCCTGACCCAGGAATTGAACCGGGGACTCCTACACTGCAGGTGGTAAATGGCATTATTTCATTCTTTTTGATGGCTGAGTAATAGTCTATTGTATATTTATATAACACACCTTTATCCATTCATCTGTTGATGAACATTTAGATTGTTTCCATGTCTTGGTTATTGTAAATAGTGCTGCTATGAACATAGGGGTGCATGTATCTTTTCAAATTATTGTTTTGTCTGGGTATATGACCAGGAATGGGATTGCTGGATCATATGAAAACTCTAGTTTTCTAAGGAAACTCCATACTATTTTTCATAGTGGTTGCACCATTTACACTCCCATTAAAAGCATAAGAAGGTTCTCTTTTCTCCACACCCTCAGCAGTACCCGTATTTGTAGACTCTTTTAAATCATAGCCATTCTGAGGGGTCTGAGGTCATTCAGTTTAGTTCAGTCACTCAATCATGTCCAACTCTTTGCGACCCCATGACTTGCAGCATGCCAGGCCTCCCTGTCCATCACCAACTCCTGGAGTTCACTCAAACTCATGTCCATCGAGTTGGTGATGCCATCCAGCCATCTCATCCTCTATCGACCCCTTCTCCTCCCGCCCCCAATCCCTCCCAGCATCAGAGTCTTTTCCAATCAGTCAACTCTTCACATGAGGTGGTCAAAGTACTGAAGTTTCTGCTTTAGCATCATTCCTTCCAAAAAACACCCAGGACTGATCTCCTTTAGAATGGACTGGTTGGATCTCCTTGCAGTCCAAGGGACTCTCAAGAGTCTTCTCCAACACCACGGTTCAAAGGTGGTACCTTATTGTAATTTTGATTTACACTTCTCTAATAATTAGCAATGTTGATCATCTTTTCTTGTGCTTATTGGCCATATATATGTCTTCTTTAGAGAAATATCTATTTAGAACTTCCACTCACTTTTTGATTGGGTTGCTTTTTGTTGTTGTTGTTATTGAGTTGTATGAACTACTTTTATATTTTGGAAATTAAACCCTTGTCAGTGGCATTGTTTTCTAATTTCAGAACTTTATTCACTTCTGACTACTTCCCATTGTCTTCATCCTAGGGATCCACATTCTGTACATTCATTTTTCTTCCCTGAAAGACCTCTCATCCAACAAAACCCCCTTCCATGATAATGCTAGGCAATCTTGCCTCATGCTGTTTATCTCTCTACAGTACCTTCAACTACCAATAACCTTGTCTTTCTCCTGACTTCTTCAGTCCCTCCGCATTAGGTTATGCAGTTCAGTTTAACAACTGTTAATTACTCTTTTAAAGAGTGATCATGTTAAAGTACAGTTTCTATCATCAGGAAACTATTACAATGTAGATATAGTGTGATACATGGCAGGGGATGCAGAAGGCAGTGCTAAGAGTACAGAGGAAGGAAAGATTAATTTCAAAGACTATGTGGATTTCCAGGTGTTAGGAGGCAATCAAGGTGATCCTTGTAAAGGCTGGATCTCAAAGAATACAGGAGAGTTTTGAGAGGAGAAGATCTTTGAAATAAAAGGACTATATCCTTAGGAAAATTCTAGGTTGATTATCACATGTAATAAAATATCACAAATTAATAAACCTCTACCACTTTCCAGGAATCTGTGCCTTATTTTTTCCTAGGACAACTGAAAGAGAAACTTCAGGCTTCAAATCAAATCTCTGCTAACACAGGAATAACAGAAACATTTAGACCACATGGAAGAAATACTCATATCTTTCTTTCTTCCTTCAATAGATAGACACAAGCCCCTCGAAGCCTCTAAAAGCAACCCATTAAACCAGAGCTCATGAGGAAAAATAGCAAATCAAGAGTATATCTCAGCCACTCCTGGCTCACCACCAAGCAGCCCTGTAGTCCAGGACTCTGGCTCATGTTAATAAATTCTCTGCAAAACCCCCGGTGGAAAGGTTGTAATCATGTGGCTCTATTAAATGAAAGTATAAACCAAGGCCATCTCCTTCTAATGTAAAAGAAGAGAAAAGTAAGGATCTGGGGTTCTCAGTGCAATGACTCAGACTCTGAGCCATTAACTCGAGAGCGATCCTGTGTTGACATGTACAAATTGGGTGTCTGTTTTGACTTGACTGGTCAAGGAAACAGCCAGGTTAGGTTAAAAAGAAAAGAAAAAGAAAACGNTATTTGATTTACAATGTTGTGTTAGTTTCAGGTATATTGCAAAGTGATTCAGATATACATATACGTATATATATATATTTTTTTTTACATTCTCTTTCATTATAGGTTATTACCAAGATATTGAATATAGTTTCCTGTGCTATACAGTAGGTCCTTGTGGGTTATCTATTTTATACATAGTAGTGTACATATTCACTATTGATACTAGGTATAAAATAGATAACCATTGAGAATCTGCTGTATACACAGGGAACTCTGCTTAACGCACTGTGACCTGAATGGGAAGGATGTCCAAAAGGGAGGAGATTTATGTATATGTGTGGCTAATTCATTTTGTTGTACAGTAGAAACTAGCACAATATTGTAAAGCAAATATACTCCAATGAAAATTAATTTAAAAAGGAAATAAGTAAAATATTCCAGTATTTTTGTAACGGTAAATTAATGTCACCTCCTTGGGCCACAATAACCCCTTGTGCTGAGATTACTGGAGCATGTCTCCTAATTCCCAGAGAAGCAGATCTCATAGTTCTTAAAGTATCCAGATAATTTGGGTTTTCTTCTTCAGCTCTGGGTCCCTGGCCTGTATTTTGGTGGTTTAAAATATAGAATAACACACTGGCAAAGAACCCTAAGGAGGTAAGCATGAAGTACTGGGAAGATAGTAATTACACAGAATTTTAAGGGACTGGAACACTTGGGGTAGCTTAATGTTATGGTTAATTGCAGGTTAGTCAGAAAATCATTCTTATTTCAACACTTTTGGAATGATCCTTATAAAACGCCCTTAGCAAAACTCCATGTAGCAAACAGCTGCATCTTTCTTTGATGTCTGAGGATTTTTAGAACCTTTAGGTCAACACTGAAACATATATTTTCATTTTTGAAGGGGCAAAGGTGGTGCAGACATTAGCCTTTGCCAGAACCAGTCACTATATATCCTTCCTAGACATTGGTTTAGATAAATCTTTGATCTCATTCATTTTTTATGATTTTTCTTCTTTGCTATCTCACTCTCAAAGTTAGATTTATAAAATTTTTATGGTAAAAAGCTGCATACAGGAAAATGTCATCCTAAATTATTCCCTTTATTCAGACGTAACATATTTTTAACATATTTTGGTGTTTGTTTTGTTTTAATGCTTCTAATGATTCCCACGCCCCAATACACACACATTATAAACTTAAGCTAATCTTGGCATCAACATATAGAACAAATATCTGCATGAAACACAAATGTTGAAGCTTCACTGAAGAGTAAAAGAAAAAATATTTCTTAAAAAAAGCCTCTCTTGGCACATATCTTTAGCTTTAATAACTAGAAATTGCCTCTCTCCACCTGATTCTGTAAGAATGAAGTCACTAACCACTGCAGACACTGACCTTCAACATTCCCTGGAAGGAGTTCAGGGCAGAGATCAGGAATGGGCCACTCTGTGCTCTGGGACAAACTGACAGAACAGGCCTTCAGATAGATATTTTCAGGAGAAGATTTTATGAGCTTAATAACTTGCACCTTCTCTTATATAGGAAAGCACTAAAATTATGAACACATTATTAATGGAAGCACCACGTGCCTACCAGCAGCCTTCTGCCAAAATGTGTGCTTACTTGCACATGTGCCCCTTTATGAAAACCACATATACACTGACCTTCCTCCATACCTTTAGGGAGAAGTTTCTCACAGATATCTGAGAGGCTGTCTCCCAGGCTAGAGTCCTCATTCTGCCCCAAATAAAACGTAACTCACAAATCTCACATTGTGCTTTTCTTTTCATTTTTTTTAGTTGACAGCACCTATTCCTCAAGGGAAATATTAAAAAAAAAAAAAAGATTCTATTTCTGTTTTTCTAGTGTTTGAGGGAAACAGTGCATGGTAAAGCCACTGCCAGATAAAATATAGTTCAAGGGAGATTTGGAGAAGTGACAGAATGTACGTTTGTGGGACCAAACTGTAAATAGTGGCCTTCAACCCTCCTCATCTGGTACAGGCAACCAAGCTTTTATTTCTGATCCAAATATGGAGGCTTATTCTCCGAAGAAGTGGAATAAGCTGTTTAGGAAAATGTTTCGTATAGTTATTGGCACCACAGATGTAAGCCCTTCTTACATTCTTACAATAGAGGGGGAAACAGTCTGAGTGTTTCCCTTCACTCATCCAAAGGAAGGTCAACCATCCCCCTGTGCTGCTCGATCTCATGCTTGGTAGCCAAGCATATTTTCATTCAAGAGAGAGAATGAAGGGAAGAGACATAAAAGCAGAGGAAATCCTTATTAACTAAGAAGTTATTTCTTAAATATGAATGGACAAGTAAGAATCAACAGATACATGAGAATAAATAACATGAAAGACAAAGATTAGATAAGAAAATGGTAAACCTAGTCATGGAGGAAAAAAAATATACTACTCAGGAAACAAATATAACAAAAATAATAGAATTAGAGTAATTTGAAATTGTATTGTAGCCAATACTTTTAAAAAATAAAAGGGTAAGAAATTCTTACAGAGTAATAATGTGAATATCAAAATTAAAAACAAGGCTAGAAGTTCATGGAAAATAAAGCTAAGGAAATCACCTAGTACATAAAAGAGGCAGAAAGAAGAAAAAGCATAAGAAAAAATAAATAAACCATTAAAAACCATTGCTGGCTCACAGGTAAAATAAGAATATAGGAAAAAATATAGAACATGTATATATATATTTTACTGGAATACAGGCAATCCAAAGGAAACTATAAGGAAACTATGACAAGTAACAAGTGAAGACAGTATGAACACAGGATACATACCTAATATCAAATATACAAAACTCAAATATTTTAAATATTTTATACACTAGAGAAAAATATATGAAAATTGAAATTTAAAATTTACCATGCTCAATAGTATAAAAAATGAGCAAATACCTAGGAATAAACCTAATGCAAAATGTAAGACTTCAGCCTATAAAACATGCTGAGGGAAAATAAATATGCCTAAAATAATTGGAGATTAATGCAGAGACGTACCATATTCATAGGTTGTTTTTTAAAAAAGGCCTTAAGTCTATCCAAATTGAACAATAGAATTAATACAACTCTAATCAAATAATGGGCTTCCCAGGTGGTGCTAGTGGTAAAGAACCTGTCTGCCGAGGCAGGAGACTAAGAGATACTGGTTTGATTCCTGGGTTGGGAAGATCCCCTGGAGAATGGCATGGCAAACCACTCCAGTATGCTTGCTTTTAGAATCCCATGGACAAAGCCTGGTGGGCTACGGTCCGTAGTGTCACAAAGAGTCAGACATGACTGAAGTGACTTAGCACACAGGCAGTCACAATCAAATAAATGCAAGATATTTTGTGGAAATTGACAAGCTGATTCTAAAATATGTAGGCTCTAAAATAAAAGACCTAGAATCACTAAGACAATTTTGGAAAAAAGGTAAAAGGACAAAACTGCGGCACAGCTTATTAGAGTTAGAGTGAAAACAGTGATTAAGTACTACTGGTACAAGCTTAGGCTAGTAGATGTATGGAAGAGAATAGAGGTCCTGAAAGAGACTCATACATATCAGGATCCTTGATGTGTAGCCAAAGTGCTATGGCAATTCAGTGGAGAGAGTAACCTTTCCTATAAAAATGGTACAACTGTGTATTTTTATGAAAAAAAAGAACCTTGATTTCTGCCTCACATAACACACAAAAATTAACTTGTGATGGATTTTAAACCTAAATATGAACGATTAAAAAATAAAGCTCTCAGGTGAAATTGGGCTCCTCTGATAGTTCAGTTGGTAGAGTCCACCTGCAATGCGGCAGACCCTGGTTCAATTCCTGGGTCAGGAAAATCCCCTGGAGAAGGGAAAGGCTACCCACTCCAGTATTCTTGGGCTTCTCTTGTGGCTCAGCTGTTAAAGAATCTATCTGCAATGCGAAAGACCTGGCTTAGGCCCCTGAGTTGGGAAGATCCCATGGAGAAGGGAAAGGCTACCCACTCCAGTATTCTGGCCTGGAGAATTCCATGGACTGTGTAATCCATGGGGTCGCAAAGAGTCAGACATAACTGGACAACTTTCACTTCATTTCAAGTGAAATTACAGGAGGATATTTTCATAAACTTGGAGTTAAGAAAACAATTTTTTAATTTAAATTTATTTATTTTAATTGAAGGCTAATTACTTTATAATATTGTATTGGTTCTGCCACACATCAACATGAATCCGCCACGGGCATACATGTGTTCCCCATCCTGAACCCCCCTCCCACCTAATCATAAATGAAAAGGCTGAGAGTTTGGATTTTGAAATTAAAAACTTCTATTCATACAAGAATATCATCAAAAGAGTTAAAAGACAAACCATAGAATGCAAGAAGTTACTCAAAATTCATACATTTAAAAAGCACTTGTGTCCAGAATATATACAATATCTTACATAAAAATGAGAAAATGCATATAGCTCAGTTTTAAAATGGATCAAAGATTTGAGTAGACATTTTATGAAAAAGGACATCCAAAAGAACACAAACATTAAGAAAAAGCGTACAGTATCACTACTCATCAGAAAAATGAAAAACCATAATGGAATATCATCTTAAATCCACCAGAATGGCCAAATTTAAAAGACTGACAGTGAGCCATGGAGTGACTGTCATATGCTGCTGGTGGGAGTGTACATTGGTACAGTCACTTTGGAAAAATGTTTGACAGTTTCTTATAACATTAAATATAGTGACCCAGAAATTTCACTTATAGACATACACCTAAGAGAAATCAGTACATATGTCTAATCAAAAGACATGTCTAAGAATGATTGCATTTGCATTTTTCATAATAGTCTAAAACTGTAAACAATTCATAATCCTCACCAAGAGGAGCACTAANACTTTGGAAAAATGTTTGACAGTTTCTTATAACATTAAATATAGTGACCCAGAAATTTCACTTATAGACATACACCTAAGAGAAATCAGTACATATGTCTAATCAAAAGACATGTCTAAGAATGATTGCATTTGCATTTTTCATAATAGTCTAAAACTGTAAACAATTCATAATCCTCACCAAGAGGAGCACTAATAAATTGGGAAACATGGAATATTCTAAAGCAATTCAAAAAACGAACTAACTGCTGATATTCTGAATCACAGATTCATCTCACAGACATCATGTTGTATGAGAGAAGTCAGACAAATGAAAGCATATATGTACATTACTCCATTTACAGTAGTTCAAGAACAGGCAAAACTAATCAATGATACCTTGATTTATGAGGGTATTGGCATTTGAAATGCTGGAGTATTCCCTATATCCATCTGGGTGGTGGTATATGAATGCATAGATATGTATATATTTAAGTATTTTATGTATGGGTATGCAAAATAAAAATAAAAAAACTAAGGTGATCAATATATGGCATGTTAGAAAAGTTGGAGATTATATTTTATTTTTAATTTTATTTTTCATGGGTAAACATCTTTTATTTTATTTTTAATTTTTATTAGAGTAGAGTTGCTTTACAATGTTGTGTTAGTTTCTGCAGTACTACAAAGTGAATCAGTTATAAGTATACATATAGCCCCTCTTTTTTTTGATTTCCTTCCCATTTAGGTCACCACAGAGCATCGAGTAGAGAGAAGATAAATATATTTTAAAATAAACAAATGGGATCTAATTAAAATTAAAAGCTTCTGCACAACAAAGGAAACTATAAACAAGGTNTGGCCCGCCAGACTCCTCTGTCCATGAGATTCTCTGTGAAAGAATGCTGGAGTGGTTGCCATGCCCTCCTGCAGGGAATCTTCCTGACTCAGGGATCGAACATCTCTTACATTCCCTGCGTGGGCAATCAGGTTCTTTACCACTAGTGCCACATCGGAAGCCCAACCATATAGGATGGTTTTACAGAATTTCATAGATTATAAAACACTTCTGCAAGTATCTCTTCGATGTTCGCAGAATTCTTGTAAAGTAGGAATTATTCTTTGCATGTTACAAATGGGAAAAAGAAACAGAATTGTCAGGAGATCTACTCAAGTTCCTTTGGTTATAAGTGACGAGATCTGACTCAGCTGTGCTTGCATGCATGGGTGCATGAGGGTCTCTATGTGCTCAGTTGTGTCCGACTCTTTGAGACCCTAATGACTATAGCCCACCAGGCTCCTCTGTCCATGGGAATTCCCAGGCAAGAATATTGTAGTGGGTTGCCATTTCCTTCTCTAGGGGATCTTCCTGACCCAGGGATCGAACCCATGTCTCCTGAGTCTCTTGCATTGGCAGGCGGATTCTTTACCACTGTTCCATCTGGGAATCCCTTAAGAGCTGTGCTGTTACCAAAATAGCATACTGCAGGTGTAGACACGTGAACCAGTTGAATGGACTAGACAGCCCAGAAATAGATCCATGCATATGTGGAACTTTAATGAGGGCAGAGGTGGCCTGGCATTTAAGTGGTGAAAAGAGGGATTATTCAATAAAAGGAGCTGGAAAAACTGGTTGTCCATTTGGAAAAAAATGAATTTGGATCCCACCCTTACACCATACCCAAAAATCAACTCCAGATGGATTAGGGACTTAAATGTCAAAAGCAAACTTTAAAACCCTCAGTAGAAAAATATAGGTGGGTATCTTTCCGACCTTGGGGTAGGGAAGGATTTCTTAAACAGCCACAAAAAGTGTTAACCATAAAATAAAAGATTTATGATTTTAATTTATTAAAATTAAGATGTTTTGTTCATCTGAAGAATTCATAAAGAAAATGGAAAAGCAAGCTACAAACTAAGAGAAAATCATTTGCAACACATATAACTGGCAAAAGTTTAGTATCAAGAATATGTAAAGATGCCTATACTAAGGAAAATTCAAACGCCTAAGTAGAAAAATGATTTAAAAGTGAAAGACCAAAATATGGGAACAGATGCTTTACAGGAGAAAATATATAGCTAAAAACATATGGAAGGATGTTCAGCCTCTTAAAAGCAATATACTCTAGCAAGTCAAGATGAAAAAAAGGGAAAGTGTTAGTTGTTCAGTCCCATATGACTCTTTGTGACCCCATAGACTATAGCCCACCAGGCTTCTCCATCCATGGAATTTCCCAGGCAAGAATACTGGAGTGGGTAGCCTTTCCCTTCTGCAGGGGATCTTCTCAGCCCAGGGACTGAACCCAGATCTCTCTCTTTGAGCAGTGAGTGACACATTGTAAGTTACATGTTAGTCCTTGGAAAACATATTAATAGAAAGGAAGGAAGGGAGAAAGAAGGAAGGAGAAAAAAGACTAGGATAAAAGAAAGTGGGCAAGTATAATGAATAATTAAATTCTGGGGAGTTGAAATATGTTATTAAAACATTAGTCCTCAATATCCTATGATAAACCATAATGAAGCAGAATATAGAAAAGAATGTATTTACATGTATGACAATCATTTTGCTGTATAGCAGAAATTAACACAACATTGTAAATCAACTATACTTCGATAAAATAAAATTTAAAAAATTAATGCCATACAAAGAGATATCAAAGAGTGAAAAAGAAGGTGTGCTTAATCAGGGAAAATTCTCTAGAGCGGGTAAATTGTGAAAGTCTTTTTTTTTTTTTTTAAGTGTAAAAGTGTTGCTAAACTATAAATACATCAGTGAATTGGTTGACTCGTTAATGGGTTAAAGTTCCAGCTTCTATTTTCAGAGTGGAACTTACTTGCCACGATAATAGGAGGTGACATTTGTTTGATTTTCCTCTTTGAGTTGTGGAAGAATCCTATAAACTCCTCTATAAATAACCATGTAGAGGCCGAAAGGCTTCCTGTAACTTACAGCCTAAAGCCAGTAACCTCTGATGGCAGTCTGAGTGGTGGTTGAATCAGCAGGGTGGCAGCCTTCACCAGGGAATTCCACCTCCTTCAGCAGGGCTGGACCCAGCAGGAGTGTCTCGTGTTTTGTTTTCCCTGCATCCTCAGTGTATTAGATTAAGAGCCAGCACACATGAAACATTCCCTGCAGTACCAAAGTGTACTGAGTCAATGAATAAAGGTGGATCTGTCCGGCCAAGGAAAACAGCATCCAACTGTTCTCAGAGAACATACAGAGAATGTACGTGATAACCGAATGATCCAATCAAATTCGCAGCTTGGAGCAGTGGGCAAGACACAAACCTTTCGTCTGAGCGAGGCGAGGACTTGAATAAATTCCACACCTTAGTGAAATACGTGGCACCCCCTGGGCCACATTCTAAGGATGGGAAGGTGAGGACGTGTACTGGGGAGAGCAGTGGAACCGGAGGTGGGTTTGGGTTACAGGTGGAATGGATGGCTCAGACAAGACAAATGAGTACTCTTCCACTCCTCTATGGACCTCAAAGTCATCTGTAATTGTTTACTTATCTTCCTGCTTGCTTTTCTTTCTTTCCATTGTCCAAACTCTTCTTGACTGTCTAGGAGGTAGACTCAAGAAAGAATGAGCATCTGGGTGGGTGCCTCTTTGCTTATCTTTGGGTTATTTTATTATTTACATTCCACCTCTCTTCAGCAGATCACAAAGAGTTGTCACTTAAAAAAAACAAGAGCAAAAGCATGAACATAAACACACTACTGCAGAGAAGACAGATGACTAACGAGGACCTACTGGATAGCACAGGGAACTCTGCTCAATACTCTGTGATAACCAATAGGAGAAAAGAATCTAAAAAGAATGGGTATATATGTATGTGTGTAACTGAATCATTTACTGTACACCTGAAACTAACACATCGTAAGTCAACTATAATCCAATAAAAATTAAAAAAGAAAAATTGTCTTAAACCTATGTCCTACAACAAACAAAGGTCCAAATTGTAAGGAACAGAAAAATAATTTTTAATTTTTACCTTTTACTTCCTGATAATAGTCTACCTTTTCCTTTTTCATTTGAATAAATATATGTTCAATTCAGTTCAGTTGCTTAGTCGTGTCTGACTCTGCGACTCCATGAATTGCAGCACGCCAGGCCTCTCTGTCCATCACCAACTCCCAGAGTTCACTCAGACTCACGTCCATCGAGTCGGTGATGCCATCCAGCCATCTCATCCAAACATATGATAGGAAGATCAAAGGAATTCCCTGGCAGTCCAGTGGTTAGGGCTCTGTGCTCTCACTGCTGAGAGTCTGGGTTCGATCCCTGGTCCCACAGTCGTCCCCTAAAATCCCAAATCCCCACAAATTGTGCAGTGCAGCCAAAAAAACAAATCNTCTCATCCAAACATATGATAGGAAGATCAAAGGAATTCCCTGGCAGTCCAGTGGTTAGGGCTCTGTGCTCTCACTGCTGAGAGTCTGGGTTCGATCCCTGGTCCCACAGTCGTCCCCTAAAATCCCAAATCCCCACAAATTGTGCAGTGCAGCCAAAAAAACAAATCAATCAATAAATTTTTAAAAAGGAAAACAAAAATAAAAATAAAAACCAATTACAACTACAGAATTATCTGGGTTCCTTTAGTCAGGCAATAAGAATTGAAATTACCTTCTCAACTTTGATCCACGAATATTCTTTCCCTTTTCAGTGCTTTATGAATTTATGGAAAGACCAACTAACACTTACACATAGAAACCTATTTTTAAGAAATGACAATATATGCACAGGTCTTCCCCCAAATCAAAAATAAAGCAAAACGAGAGTCGGGGATAAAGTCATTTCCAATTTATTTACAAAACCGAAAGCTCCGATTTTACTCTTTATTCACAGGACTTTTTTTTTTTTTTTTTCTTTTCAGGCTGTGGTGCAAGAAACCTATTGTGATTTGAGTCAGAGACATGTTCCTCTTTCTACCTTTAACAAATTCAACTTGCTTTGCATTTGTGTAAGTAGATTTTAGTCTGTCCATAATTGAAAGTCAGATTTAAAAAAAAATGGGAGTGGATAATCCAGATTCATTTTCTATGGTTTTTGTGACTCCAGCTGTTGGGCAGTGAAATTCTGGAGAGAGGGATGGGATATCTCCAGAGGCTTAGTTTAGTATCCTCAAAGCTACCCCACTCCTCCCCCCACCCCTGTGCACATGACAATATCTGCTTTACTAATCAGAGGGAAATTTATCATGGAGGATTTAGGGGAGATATTTATGGCGTCTGTAAGCACAATGGCCTTGCCTTGTGTGATGTCGGCTATTCTCTTTAGGAGATAAAAGGCCACAGCTGGTAAGAGAATAGACCAGGGACCATTTCAGGATTTCAAAACAGAAGGCCTTGTTGAAGAAGAGGGATTTTAAACAGCCTTGCTTTTCTTTTGTTCCTAATAGGATGAACAGGTGTGGAAGTCTGCAAGAGGGCTGCTGAGATGATCGTGGAACAAGAGAATGACTATTTTTTGATGGCTGGCAAAAGATTGAGATTTCCAAACTTCAGGCTAAGCAAGGTAACATAAGCTCTTTCCACCTGTGCACATCAAGGAACTAGGAACCTAGGTCAAGGCAAGATAGGAGGGTGCCATGCATATTTTTCAGTAAGTTATGGCATCCTCCTAGCTGAACAAAATGGAAAACAGTTGCATGACATGTGTCTGGTGTGAACACACATACACTATTCTGACTGTATGAAGTATCTGAGGGAGGCAGGATTTTACTATTTCTTAAGCTTATAGGCTAAGTATCTTAAACTAAGGGGGTGACAGAGGTTGAGATGGTTGGATGGCATCACAGATTTAATGGACATGAACTTGGGCAAACTCCAGGAGATGGTGAGGGACAGGGAAGCCTGGCATGCTATAGTCTATGGGGCTGCAAAGAGTTGGACATGACTTGCGACTGAACAACAACATCTTAAACATATCTCCTGGAAGAGAGGATGAAATAAAATGGTAAACTGATTTTTTAAAAAAATTAGGGACATCACAATAAACTAGAAGAATTATTAAAATGATTTGGGACCTATTAAAGCACTGTGAAAAGTAAATTAATAGATATACTAGAGGTTATTAATAGCATTAACATTATGAGTTAATATATTATAAGTACCATATATTGGGTTGGCTAAAAAATTTGTTCAGGTTTGTCATTATATCTTATGGAAAAACCCAAACTTTTTATACAACCCAATATTTTTATCTTTGTAGGCCTGTGGCTCTGTATGGTTTCTTATACATAGAAAGCCTTCAATAAATATTTGTCCAATTATTAGATGAAAACCATTTTTCAATGTGGCTGCAAAATACTTGAAACACAAGAGGAACAAGTAAAATAATGACCTCGTTTATAAGTAAAGTATAAAGTATAGATCGTTTAGGCATTGGACATTGAATTTTCTACTTGTTCATTTTTCAACACAAATTTTTGGGGAGGTGGGGTAGCATTATTTTAAACAATTCCTCTTAGGTCCCCTTAAGCAAGCTTTTCTGTTGACAGCATAGATGTCTTTTACATCTGGTTGGTGTTTAGTTCTCTGAATTCCTGACTAAGGAAGAAAATGATCAGGTTGTAGGCTATCTGACCTATAGATTGCTCATTCCCTGCATGCGTCAATCTTTGAAGTCCAAAGACAAAAATCATCATTCATTACAAAAATTTCCTATATTCATAAGGAAAGATACTGTAGCCTGCTTCCAAAATTACCATGCAGACTGGCAGTGGGAGAAACTGACCCAGCCGTGGTTACCTTTATGACACACGGTTCTTGCCCTCTGGTTGATGCTATGAGTGGACAGGCAGGAAGAGAGACTTAAAAGTCAGCTAACCATTGCTGAGTCAGTTCAGCTCACTGCATTCAAAGATTGAAGGGCCACCTGACTCTGAGGAGCCGACAGGAAATGCAGAGCTGTTTCCTCCTGGGGAGCGATTTCATGAGGAGAAATCCTGACTTCAATAAAGCAGAGTCTATCTATTGCTTTATTGGGCAATGAAAGTTCCCATCACACTGATCAAAGGTTGAGGATTTGGTACATGTGGGAATGCTTTAATATCTCACCTGTGGCTCAGACAGCTGTGCATTGCCAAATGCTAATTTCTTTTCCTATGAAGCCAGGTGGACAAGAAGAGCTAAGGGAAAAGGGAACATTTGTTTTTTTCCCCAATGAAAATGTGGATTCAATTCAATCCAATTCAATGTCAAAATATTTAATTTACTTTGTATCCCTAAGTAAAGAAAAGATTATCCTGAGGAAATGAAGGAGGTAGCAACCTAAGTAAGATAAGAAGGACGGAAGGAAGGGGGGAAGGAGGTGAGGAGGAGGAGGAGGAAGGATGGTCGAGGGACATTGGGTGCTATTTCGCAGACACAGCGTCCTTTCTGGTCCCACAGTGGGCTTGGGAGTTAGGTGGTGTTTAATCACATTACAGATGAGGGAAATGAAACACAGGGAGCTTGTTACTTGCCTCGTGAGGTGAACACTGTTCATTCATTTTTCTGTCCAGTGTTTGAATTCCTTTCTGTGTTCTGGGAATTGCTTACTCTCTGATTCTTAGTAATGGGGATGAGGCAGATAAAGCCTCTTGTCCTTGGAGGCAATATTTACAATAGCTGAGACAAGGAAGCAACTTAAGTGTCCATCAATGATAGAGAAAATACGTTGTATATATATGTGTGTGTGTATGTGTATATATATATATATNTTCCTTCTCATTTCAGTCACTACAGAACACTGAGTAGAGTTTGCTGAGCTATTCAGTAGATTCTCATTAGTTATTTATTTTATATACAGTATTGATAGTGTATATATGTCAAGCCCAATCTCCTAATTAATGCAATTCTCTCTCTTTTCCTCCCTTGATGTCCATACATTTGTCTCTACTTCCGTGTCTCCATTTCTGTTCTGCAAACAAGATCATCTGTACCATTTTTTTCTATCATATCGGTTCCAGTAAGCATTTACTTAATAGTCCCTGTTTAGTAGTATCCAATCTTACTAGTGTCCATACTGTTCTAAACATTGTGGTATATCTAATATGATGTTTAAAAGCAACGTATCCTATTTATTTAACTTATATGCAGAGTACATCGTGAGAAATGCCAGGCTGGATGGAGGTCAAGCTGGAATCAAGATTGCCAGGAGAAATACCAATAACCTCAGATGTGAAGATGACACCACCCTTTGGTAGAAAGCAAAGGGGAACCAAAGAGCCTCTTAATGAAGGTGAAAGAGGAGAGTGAAAAAGCTGGCTTAAAACTCAACATTCAGAAAACAAAGAACATGGCATCTGGTCCCATCACTTCATGGCAAATAGATGGGGAAACAATGGAAAGAGTGACAGGCTTTAGTTTCTTGGGCTCCAAAATCACTGCAGATGGTGACAGCAGCAGCCATGAAATTAAAAGATGCTTACTCCTTGGAAGAAAAGCTATGACAAATCTAGACAGCATATTAAAAACCAGAGACATTACTTTACCAACAAAGATCTGTCTAGTCAAAGCTATATTTTTTCTGTAGTCATGCAAAAACATGAGAGTTGGACCATAAAGAAGGCTGAGCGCAGAAGAATTGATGCTTTCAAACAGTAGTGCTAAAGAAGATTCTTGAGAGTTCCTTGCACTGCAAGGAGATCAAAGCGGTCAATCCTAAAGGAAATCATTCCTGAATATTCATTGGAAGGACTGATGCTAAAGCTGAAGCTCCAATACTTTGGCCACTATACATGAAGAGCCGACTCATTGGAAAATACCTGAAGCTGGAAAAGATTGAGGGCAGGAGGAGAAAGGGACGACAGAGGATGAGATGGTTGAATGGCATCAGCAACTCAATGGACATGAGTTAGAGCAAGCTTTAGGAGATGGTGAAGGACAGGGAAGCCTGGTGTGCTGAGGTCCACAGGGTCGAAAAGAGTCTGACATGACTGAGCAACTGAACACAGCAACAAGTGGCACTTGTTTCTTTGAAGAGTGCTGTTTACAAGAAAGAAAATAAACAAGTGCTGCTGCTGCTGCTGCTAAGTCGCTTCAGTCGTGTCCAACTCTGTGCGACCCCATAGACGGCAGCCCACTAGGCTCCCCGATCCCTGGGATTCTCTAGGCAAGAACACTGGAGTGGGTTGCCATTTCCTTCTCCAATGCATGAAAGTGAAAAGTGAAAGTCAAGTCGCTCAGTCGTGTCTGACTCTAGCGACCCCATGGACTGCAGCCTTCCAGGCTCCTCCTTCCACGGGATTTTCCAGGCAAGAGTACTGGAGTGGGCTGCCATTGCCTTCTCTGAAATAAGTGCTACAGAAGTTAATTTATTATAGGGACATGGGAACTTAAGGGAATATTCCTTAGGTTGGTTGAGGTTGGGAAGCGTGTTGCAAAGAGTTGGACACTACTGAAGACACTATCGAAGTCTGGCATCTCCAGGTGAAGACTGGGCCTAGTGCCAGTGATATGAAAATATTGTGTGTCACTGTCTTTGATAGGGAGTAAAGGGCAAGTGAAATTCGTCGATGAGTTTCTATTAAGTAGAGAACTCCATCCTTTCTTTTTTATTTTCATTGAGATGAAAAGGATCAGTGTCTTCTGACTCAGGGAGAGAAGGTACTCTAGGGTCACACATCTGAAAAAACATAAGATAAAAGGGTACTAATGGGGGACAAGAGGAAGTATATATCTATATTCACTGAACAATTTCTTGAACTCCATTTTGGGACGGATACTTGGCAGCACAAATCAAATTTTCTGTGTAAGATTACTGCCACAGTTATTTGGGTATAGAAAGGTAGGGAGAGGGAGGATCAGAGTCAGGGAGACCAAGCATGGGTCTGTTGCAAGGGTTCTCATAAGAGGACCTTAGATGGGATATTGGCTCTGAAATGCAGATGACATGGCAGATGTGAGAGCTGTTTAGGAGGGATGGAGTGAGGTGGGGCTAGAGAAGGAAGGAAAGGATTACATGTTGACGGAGCTCTAAGTGTGTAGTGATGGGGCAGATCAAGAAAGGTGGTGGGCAGAAGTGAAAGCCGGTCAAGGCAACGGGTCAAGCTAGTCAAAAGGTCAAGGTGGCCAGACACAGGTTCCTGCTCTGCGCTCACCCAGCCCTGAGAAACTCTGACCTTTCCTGATTTATGCGTATATTACCAAGTCTAAAGACGCAATACTATGATAGGCACAGGAACTTGGACTCCTGAAACCAGTGGAAGGCCCCTTCAGTCCATTTCCAGGGAGATGTACCAAGCACCCCAGTAAACAGCAGGAGGAGAAGAAGCTACAGCCAGTGCAGAGACCGGCACTAAGAGCCCCGCACACCCTCTGTGCACTGGAGGTGAGAGAGGTCAGAGGACGCCACGTCAGCTTGGGCTTTCTTACTGCCTTCGTTAATTAATTCTGTGTTGTCTAATTTAACAAGGAAAGAGTGGATCAGGGTTCCCAGTCTCAAATTAAACCCAGGGTGGGGACTTTGATTTTTATTTTTCCTAACATTGATGTCTGAGAGCTGAAAAAAGCTCATTGAAAAGATATCAGCGGTTGCTCTGACTTCCTACAAGTTGGTTCACGTTTCAAGATCATCTATTCGAGAATAGATGTGGCTGGAGAGCCACCAGAAGGAGTGCTTTAGTGAGACAAATGCAAAGCAGGTATTGACTCGACACTTTTCATCACGAGAGAAATTCACTGTTCACCTGAAAGCGTGTGGTTTACTATAAAACAGGAACATACCCAGATTTGGGAACAAGAAACCCAAATCTGGACCCTGATCTTTCTGTGCCTACACAGTCCAGCTCTGCTCTGCCTGGGAGATGTGCCCACCATCCTCTTCATAGACTGTACTCCAGCTACTCCAGTTTACATTAGGTACAGTAGACACAGTCCCAAGGGACTGTGATACTGCTAGGGGTCACAAGAATTTTTAATTTCCTTTAATATCAGAAGGAAAAAACTTTTAGGTTGAAAATATAATATCTCTATGCCAGTGCAGATGTGAGATAATTTTTTATTTTGTGGAAATATAGTTAATTTACAAGGTTGTGTGGATTTCTGCTGTACAGCAAAGTGATTCAGTTATACATATACTGGCATGATTTTTCATATTTGTTTCCATTCTGGTGTATCACAGGATATTGAATATGGTTTCCTGTACTTTTCAGTGAGACTATGTTGTTTATTCATTCTATGATTGTGGATGGGTGCTCCGTTGTGTCCCTCTCTTTGCGACCCTGTGAACTGTAGCCCCTGGGCTCTGCTGTCCAAGAAATTCTCCAGGCAAGAATACTGGAATGGGTTGCCATTTCTTACTCCAGGGGATCTTCCCAACCCAGGGATCAAAACCATGTCTCTTGCATCGCCTGCTTTAGCGTGCAGATTCTTTACCACTAATGCCACCTGGGAAGCCCCTGTTCATTCCATTTAAAGATATAATTTTTAACATCAGGTTTTTTGTAGAAAGGGGGCTCAAAAAGGCAAGAGTGCCCAGGGCTCGTTAGAGACCATTTGGCCCTGCTCCTATTCAGGACCTCAGAATTCCATACCCAAGTTGCCCAAGGCTACCTGCAAAGTCTGCAAACTTTTCTGTCTTTTCCTTTAAGACCAGGCTGCACCACTGGTGTGAGTACTCCAAAGCACACTCGTGATCTTGGGGCCACTCGTTACAGAATCTGTGACTGGAGTTTGGGTGTGAGGTAATTCTGCATGGTGCAATGATAAGGGTGAACCTGGAGGACACGATGCTAGGTGAAAGAAGCCAGTCCCAGGAGGACAGAAAGACACGTGTGACATGATTCCTCTTCTAGGAGCTCTCTAAAAGAGTCCAATTCATAGAAACCATGGATGGTATGATGACTGTCAGCACTGGGAGTGGGGGAGGTGGGAAGTGAGGGGGATCAGACTGGGGGGAGGGTCAGCCAGAAGTCCCTAATCTAGAGGTATAAGGTTTCAGTGACTACTCAGTCCTAGAGATCTGCAGCAGGACCTTGTAGGTATCCTTCACCACACACTGTCCTGTTCACTTCAGTGTGTCAGAGGGTTGATCGCCTGAGAAGGGTTCTCCTCCCAAGAGAGTGACTGATAGATTGACTGATAGATAGGTAGATCGGTTGATCAATGGGTTGATTTGGGGGGAAAGAACAAATATGAGCTGGTGTGTCCTTGCACCTGTGTGTGTGCCTGCTTGTGATAAAAAGAGTTGGGGTGGTATTAAAAGGGGAGAAATGAGAGCTGGGCTAATTCTCTGGTGCAGACTGTGTGGATGCAATACTTCAGCTGAGCTGGGTGGTAATAGATATTACAGTACTTTCCATGCATGTGGAAATTACCATCGATCTTTTATTATTATTATCATTAAAAATATATTGTAAACTACACCCATTGAAGAAATGTAAGCTAAACAAAGGCTAATCATTGGTTGCATTGTGGGATATCTAGTTCCATCCCTGGGCTGGGAAGAGCCCCTGGAAAAGGCAACAGCTACCCACTCCAGTATTCCTGCCTGGAGAATTCCATGGACAGAGGAGCCTGGCGGACTACAGTCCATGGGGTCACAGAGAGTTAGACGCAACTGATCGACTTTCACTTTCATTCATTCCTTGTAAACAATTTAATGATGAATTTTATCTGATAGCTGCCATTAATTTTTTTTTTTTCTCAGAGAAGAAATTGTCTTTGTTCAGGGAAATATCTCAAAAAGTCATCACTGTAGAAAGGACCAACATGCTAAAGACAGAAGCAAAACAGAAAATTCCTGGGTCCTTGATGGCATCATTGAGTCACTGGACCATTCTTGGAATCACATTGATTCCAAGGTGATTCCAAACTTGAACCTTGTAGTTCAGTTTTTAAATTGGCTTAATGTTCAAGATACATTTGGTTGGAATTTTTATTTCTTATGTGGATGAAGAATGTCACCTGCCTGATCAGTAAACAAAGGATGTTGCACCTATCAAGCCAGCAGCCCCTGCAACCACCCACAGTGGTACACCCTCAGGGGATTCAAGCTGTAGACAAACAGGAGGCTAGCCCATATCAAAGGAATGATTTCAATGAGCGCAGACTTGCATCCTCCCATCCATAGAAAAGTGCTAAATTCATTAACTTGAGATATGTGGTTTTCTTTATTTAACAGTAATATTTTGATGTTCCTACTACCCGGGTTTTGCTGCAAAACTCTTATATATTTTGATTCCTCCCTTACCTATTTGGGGGCAATCCTTCAGAGTTATCTGAGAAGCTGTCTTCTGGGCTTAAGTCCAGGTAAAGTGTAATTCTCAACTTTTAGGTTGTGCTTCTTCTTTTTTTAATTCACACTTGCATCAAAAAGAACCACATCATAACCCAACAAGCCATCCCCAATCCTGGGAAGGCTGATAGCAGTGTGACATTATTCATAGAGAAAGGATAAGATCCCTTCTGCACCCCTTCTCCTAGCTTCATCAAACAGTAGAACAAACTCTCATCCCTCTTTCCACCATCTCTCAACAGCCGGATGACATTACACTGTTTCCCAGATCAGCAGTGCTAAAGGTACCCCTTCTTGCATTTCTCCTCCCTAAAAGAGCCTATTATTTTCCTGTAAGCACTTCCCAGGATTAGTAATCTTATATTTATTTGTTTATTTTTTTTAATTGTGTGAATCCCATGGACAGAGGAGCCTGGTGGGTTACAGTCCATAGCGTTGCACAGAGTTGGACATGACTGAAGTGACTTAGCATGCACACACATTTCACCCCACTTGACTGTATTCACCATGACAGCCATGACGATGCATCTTGTATTCACACAGGAATATCCAGTGCCTACTATCCAGACCCAGGAACATAATAGGTCCCCACTAAACATCTGCGTAGCAAAGAGTGAAAGAAAGAAGGGATGAGTGCTTTCTTCCAACATAAGAGGTTATGAAATCCAGACAAGCTGGACCATTATTTTAGGTCCAGAGCTCTGCTGTATTATTCTTTCCAGTACAGTATCACATTTGATTATAACAGGGAGGCATGTCCTAAGAACACAGTTGATTATTTCATGACTGTCAAAGGGATTCACTAATCCTTCCCTCCCTTGAAAGGCAAGTCAGCTCTCTTTCAATCTCTGTTTAGACCGCAGTTCTTCTCATCAGTCAACACATTGATCCATCACAGAAACATCTGGGTGAGCCAAGATAATCCTCAGCTAAACTGGGATAGTGCTGATAAGTCAGCCTTAAGAGTTGAAAAACAGCGTTGCTGAGGGGAGGGCATTTTTCAGACATGGTGAGAGGCTTAAGCCTTGGCTAGAAGGCTTCAGTTATAAGAAGACAATAATTGCACAGAAAAGCATTAGCTGGAGGAGTCCAACTGCTGTCCTTGCACCAGAGAAATTCTGAGAAGAGCTCTTTGCCTTCTTTCTCATCCACACAACACAAGGAGAAGTCAAGCTCTGCTTCAGAATGCTCAGGCTGGTGTTTACTGCTTCTAGCCTCAAACTTATCTGAGAATAAACAGCATCTTAAATGTATGTTCTCAGAGGTCAAGTCGCTGACCCAAATCTGAGAACTGCAAAAATTCCTCTACTCTAATCATTCTGCTAGTTCCCCATCTTCACACAAGTCATTTATTTCAGATGAAGAACTTGAATAATAATCTTTTATCACTGGCAGTTTGGTGGTCATTTAGAAAATACAGCAGCACCCCATTTTAATAAGAACTAAGTGATAAGAATAAGCCACGTCATGGGTTTTTCTAGATAATATTGAGATTAAAAATAAAAACAAAAAAACCCACCAATGTATCTGAGTGCTACACTGCAGTAATTTTTTCTTTTGTCTGCATTTTAGAATCCTAATTGAAGCATTTCTGGATTTTTTGTTGTTGTTTTGCTCATTAATGAATCATTCACTTTAAGAATCAACAGTAGTTCATTCTCAGGTACTTTCAGGATCTCAGATGTGAATAAATGATTTAAAGCAGACCCAGTAGATGAAACCAACATTTCCTTAGTGTGTTTGTTCCACAGACTTTTGATAAGCACCAAATCAGAGTTCAGTTGCAGATAACAGAAACCAAGGAAGTAATTTCATCAGAAAGCTATTTAATATGTGGAATTAGGTGCTGACAAAATAGAATTTTCTGGAAGTCAGGGATCTAGATCAATCCTCACGAAGCTAAAGCCTGGAAACTGAGACCCCAGCTGCCATAGAAAAATCAAGTGCTTTTATGACTGTGCTGTTGGCAAGAGCACTGTTCCAGCTTGTTAGCCTGTAGTTTTCAAATCTTCCTTGGGTGAGTCAACTTGGTGGCAGCTGGACTTGGGCTTTAAGAGTGGACCTGGGCTCTATGGGACTCTTCAAAACAACTCTAATGTTAGCTTTCTTGCCTCCACTACAGAGCCTGATCTTCTGCAAGAAGTATTTAATCCAGTTATACAACTCAAAGGTGTCATATCTAGTGGACCTTCCTACCCTGCTGTGCATACGAAATGAATGAGCTCCATTTTCGGTCTTCAGGGAGCTCATTGTTTAGGAAACAGACAGAACCAGGAACTCAGAAGTATACTTCAGTGTTCCCGGAGGTAGTATTAGAGGCAAGTATTAATAGGGCCACCAGTGAGCCATATTTTCATCTCCATTTTGATTAAAAATTTGAAAATAAAAGTTAAAGTGCTTAAATTTAAAGGGAAAGTATACTTTTCTTAAAATTTATTTATAATTGGAGTGAAATTGCTTTACAACCTTGTTAGTTTCTGCTGTACAACAATGTTGGTCAACTGTGAGTTTACATTGCTCCCCTCCCTCCTGGACCTCCCTCCCTCCTACCCCTGTCCCATTCCTCTAGGTCATCACTGAACATGGAGCTCAGCTCCCGTGTATACAGCGTTTTCCCACTAGCTCTCTATTTTACACAGGATGGTGTATCAATGCTACTCTCTAAATTCATCACACCTATTATTAATAAGGGCCCCTAAAACAGCCCTGAAGATTAAGGGAAGACTAAAAGTGACGGTGGTAGCTATAATTCCTGCTTTGCCAAGGATACCCTCAGACTTCCCTTTTAGGAGGCACCCCACACCAGCATCTCCACTTACTCAAACAAGGGAGCAGAATGGGTTACTTGGCTGCAGTTAGTCATCAGGCCCCTGGCAGGATGGACTGGCACACGGAAAGCCTGAGGCTGAATTTACCGTCAGCCTTTTGACTCACAAAGCCCTCCCGTACCTCCTCCCGCCCCCAGTCTGAACCCAGAGTCCTGTTCAAAGAAGTTTCCCCTTCTCTTTGACTTACCTTCTGAATTCATTTAGGAAGAATGTACCAAGATCCTTTGAATCCTTCAGGAATGTTGAACTCAGTGAAAAGTGATGTGGTTAAGAAAAGCAAATAATATGCCGAAAGATGTTCATTGCAAGTGGCTAGAGACATCAAAGAGATGGATGAATCTGCATTTCAAAAAGCTGGCAGGGGGTAACATTTCAGCTTGACCTCGTATCACTCCTCATATCTATCCTGCTTCTAAACTGGCTATTCACTGCCAATGATGTTTCTTTCGTGCCATGAGGCAGAATACTACTATAGCTGGTTCCAGGAATGAGATGTCTGGAAACGGTATTGACTTCTTAAATCAAAACAGATCAATGACTTAGTTCACTATCATATATTAATGCATATATATGGAATCTAGAAAGATGGTATTGATGAACCTATTTGCAGGGCACAGTGGAGGAAGGAGAAGGTGGACATGTTGAGAGAGCAGCAAGGAAACATATACATTACCATATTTAAAATAGATGGCCAGTGGAAATTTGCTGTATGAGATAGGAACTCAAACCTGGTGCTCTGTGAGAACCTAGAAGGGTAGAATGCAGTGGGAGGTGGGAGGGAGGTTCAAGAGGGAGGGGACATATGTCTGCCTGTGGTTGACTCATGTTGATGTATGGCAGAAACCAACATTTTAAAGCAATTATCCTCCAATTAAAAATAAATAAAATAAAAAACCAAAACCAAACAAAAACACCAAAACAGATCAATGAAATTTGTCTCTTTTATGAACAATAGAACATGGTTGCCAACACTGAGTGAGCATCCATTATATTTCAGGCACTGTGCTGGGCACTTTACAGATATTATCTCAGTCCTCATAGGGCTGCCAAGATGGATAATACTATTAGCTTTACTTTACAGTTCAAGAAAATGAGAGATAGAGAAGGTTAAGAAAATCGCCCCAATTATAAGCATTGGAGCAAAGATTTGAATGCTATTGATCCTATTGGGCATTATGGAATATTGCCTTTTTAATTAAAAATCAAACTAGGTTGAGAAGGGAGAGATACATGAGACTCTTTAAGGATATCCATGGTGGTCCAGTGGTTAAGACTCTGGGCTTCCAATGCAGGGAGCACAGATTTGATCCCTGATCTGGGAACTAGGATCCCACATGCCAAGTGGCGTGGCCAAAAGATAAAAAATAAAATAAAGGTACTGCTTAAAAAATAGACTCTTTAGTGACATTAATTTTCCAGGACAAACAAGGGAGGAGAAATACTTTAATAATCTGCAAACATTTAGCTTCCATTGACAATGACGGATTGGTAAAGAACTGCTAAAAAGTTAGCACCAGGGAAGAAATAGGAATAAGTGACACAGGCAAGGTATCGAATGACAACATATCATGGTAGAAGCACATCAACAGCATCATTAAATCTCAGGATTTGAAGGAGCCCACAGAAGGTCTGGGACAGCAGAAGACTCAGCCAAGGGTCACCCAATGCTGCTCCACCACCAGCATGGGGCTCGTTCTACCTTCCGAGACACTAAGTACTGTTTTCACATAACTCTGACTGAAGAAAATTGCCTTCTGTTTATCCAAAATTCACATCCTTTGGCATCTGTGGCATTCAGCCAGTCATTGCTGTTAGTTCTACGTTCCGACAGCATGTAAAACAAATCCCACCCCCTTTTCTATAGGACAGCCCTTCAGCCATTCAAAGCATGTCCCTCCCCCCCATTCTATCGAGCATCCTTCACACGACATGACATGAATCAAACCAGTCACCGTTCCAGTCTCACTCTTTTATGGATATGTCAGTTCCAGTTCCCCTCTTGGGAAGGAATGTCATTAGGTAAGACTGAATAAGGCACGTTTGGGGGCTTTAAAGCTTACTTAAAAAAAAATTGTGTAAAATTAACTATTGTCAAAAGTCCCCTTAAAATCAAATATCAGGACATGGACCATTAAAAGGGTTTAGACTGGAATTATGTTTCCCATTAGACATTCATGTCTTTTAATGAGACTTAAGTTTATGTTGCTATTTTGAGTCACATTGAGTCAACTAAGCCTCTAAATCTTTTTCACACCAACGACTGCTAAGCCACAAACCAAAGGACAATCACTAGAAAGGGGAAGGAATGTTGGTTTTTGAGGCTTTCTCACCCATTTAGCAATTCGTGCTAATATTACCTATTCATTCATTAATTTACTGACTTGTTCATCCCACAAGCATGTCCTGAATACTTAAATCTGCCCAGTTAGTTACGCATAACATACTTGGGTGGGCTGAATGTGGAAGAATTATAAGACATTATTGTCTGCCTTCAATAAACCCACAATTCAGCTAGGGAGGGAAACAAATATTTACACAACAAGGTAAATTCTCAGAGCATCACATAGTGGAAAAGCACGAAATGGAGGTAGAAGCCCTTAGTTCTAGACAAAGTGTTGACTGAGTCTAGTCGCATCAACTCCCTATCTTCAGTTTTTTCGTCTAAACAATGAGACATTGGGATTTTTCAGGTTCTTTCCAGTTCTAAGTACAGGCTTCTTGAGGGCAGAAATTATGCTTTGTGTGTAAGTGAATTTTCTATTAAACTGTACGGTGCTAATTTGTAATGTCACTGTGTATACATCTATTGGATGGCTCAAGGTAAAAGATGTGTAGAGGTAATCCACTGCCCCTTTTCTTCAGCTTGGAGTACAAAAAGCACCCTCAGGTAATCTCAAAATAGGCAAGGGAGTTCTTACTCCAAGTGTCACTAGATGTGATGATCCAAAGACTTGCATGTACAACCTTGATACTTGGGAACAGAGATGATATGTATACACACACATTCATGTGCTGTTCTTAGGGGGTGTGATCAAAAGTACAAACCAGGTGTACATTCATTGCCTTCTGTTTTTCCTCAAGGTTCTTATTCTATTTCTTTTTAGACCTTTCGACCTCTCAAAGAGGAGAAGACGGAGAAGAGAGTGTCAGAGGATAAGATGGCTCGATGGCATCACCAATGTAATGGAAATGGACTTGGGCAAACTTGGGGAGACGGTGAGGGACAGGGAGGCCTCGAGTGCTGCAGTCCATGGGGTTGCAGAGAATTAGACATGACTAGGTAACTGAACAACAACAATAACCTCTAAAAAGCCCATTTCTCCTTTTTTCTTATCAAAGTGTTTAGTGGTCCCTAATAAAAAGTTGATGGGAACCATTACAAGATCCTTAGCCAGTCTTTGATTGTGACATGTATTGTTATTTGTGCTCATGCCCCAAATCATTTCTGCATTGTGAGTTCCTCAAGATAAGGGACTATGTTTTCAGAGTTGCAGTGGAAAACACAGGAATTAGGAAGACTGGAAGAAAAGTTATGACCAACCTAGACAGCATATTAAAAAGCAGAGACAAAAAAGGTCCACTAGGTCAAAGCTATGGTTTCTCCAGTAGTCATGTATGGATGTGAGAGTTGGACTATAAAGGAAGCTGAGTGCTGAAGAATTGATGCTTTTGAACTGTGGTCTTGGAGAAGACTCTTGAGAGTCCCTTGGACTGCAAGGAGATCAAATCAGTCCATCCTAAAGGAGATCAGTCCTGAATATTCATTGGAAGGACTGATGTTGAAGCTGAAACTCCAATACTTTGACCACCTGATGGGAGGAACTGACTCATTTGAAAAAACCCTGATGCTGGGAAAGATTGAGGGCAGGAGGAGAAGGGGACGACAGAGGATGAGATGGTTGGTTGGCATTCCGACTGGATGGACGTGAGTCTGAGTGAACTCCAGGAGTTGGTGATGGACAGGGAGGCCTGATGTGCTACAGTCCATGGGGTCGCAAAGAGTTGGACACGACTGAGCGACTGAACTGAACTGAGGAAGACTGGCAAAGAACTGGTCCCACTCCCTCTGGTGGGGTGGTGAAAGGCCGATTTCCTACAACACTTTTAATGAGAAGACATGCTGTTGCAGAAACTAAACACTATTTTAAGTGATGGCTAAAATGGCTACTTAAAATTTACAAAGTCTAGATTTTGAAAATGTCTTAGACTTTGAGAGTTGTGCTTCCCTGACAAAACTTGACTCAAACATCCATTTGAGACCGAGAAATAAAAGCTCATGACATTTTGGAAACACTTATGCAAATGGCATTTTGATGAGTTAACTGTAAGTAGATCAGGAACACATGGATTAAATCTTCCACAGAGTACCCATTGGCTTAAAGAGTGAAGGTCCAGTGTTGTTGACATCATGGAGTTTGGGTTTTGCTGAGCTCCCTATCTTCGGAAAAATCAGTTTAAGACTGTCATCAGATGTATGCAGCTGTGGGTTTTGCTCAGATCTGCTTTATGGTTTTATGGGTTTTTAAGTGAAGCCAAAAGTCTTCCAACAGTCATGGCAAGATGAAGATCTGGAAATTTTTGAAAGCATGTTCGTAGGCAGACTCATCATGGCCACAGGCTTTTATAGCTGGTACCTGCCTAGGGGCCAAAGTTACAAGGAAACTAATTTGGGATTTTGTGTTTAGAGATAGTCCTGGGTCACAAACTTTGCTGGAATATCTTAAATGGAAATTTTGGCCATTTCTGGTTTTCCTACACATTCAAGCTACAATTAAAATGGAAAATAAAACTCTCAAAAATGTCTGAGCTCATGAATACAAGTAGCAATTGTAATGCTATTGTGCAATCAGAAAAGAAAAGATCGTGGAAAAGAATGAAGCAGAGCTTGGTGGTTGAAGAGCATCTCCTGTAACTATTGCTTTCTAATGTTATAAGGTTAACTGTGACAACCAGATTCACTGTCATCCTCCTGCAGAGACTGGGAGAATGAAGGAAAGGTTGAACAACTTCCAACTTTCATCTTCTTTAATTGCAGAGCAACTGGGATGAAAATAGTACAGTTCACATTTCAGAAAGCAATGTTCAGTTCAGCATGCCTGTATTCACAGAATTCACTGTATAAGTGTTAGTCACTCAGTGGTGTCCAACTCTTTGCAACCCCATGGACTGTAGCCCTCTAGGCTCCTCTGCAGCAAGAACACTGGAGTGGGTAGCCATTCCCTTCTCTAAGGGATCTTCCTGACTCAGGAACTGAACCAGGGTCTCCTGCATTGCAAGCAGATTCTTTACTGTCTGAGCCACCAGGGAAGTCCTAAGGGTCTGCATATAAAATTTAATAGCTCACACACAAAACAACTTCACATTTTCAGAAGAGGTGACCACTGAACTCGAGCTTATGTTATTTCTAAATCTGCATTTCTTTTTTCTGTTTTTCAGATCTGATAGTACTTGACATTTATAAAGGAAGAAACACATTTCCATTTGAATCCAGCATTTCTACAGTCAGTGATGGAGGCAAAAGCTAAACAAATACCATATAAGAATCAGTTTTGGCAACATCTATATCAATGAAGATTTTTATTAATATGACAAAGCATATCAAGAGAGCCAAAGGGCCAAGTGGCAAACCTTAAAGAACTTGAGGATGTCTCAGCACTTACTTGCATAAAACTAAAGATTATTTAAAATAGGATACATATGATTAGAATGGAATTAGGAGGTGGGAATTGAAGCTTGCAAACTCTAGTGCTGGAGAATACTCGTAAGAGTCTCTTAGGAAGCAAGGAGATCAAACCTGTCAATCGTAAAGGAAATCAACCTCGAATATTCATTGGAAGGACTGATGCTGAAGCTGAAGCTCCAATTCATTGGCCACCTGATGTGAAGAACCGACTCATGGGAAAAGACCCTGACACTGGGAAAGACTGAGGGCAGGAGAGGAAGGGGATGACAGAGGATGAGATAGTTGGATGGCATCACAGACTCAATGGACAGGAGTTTGAACAAACTCCAGGACATAGTGAAGGACAGGGAAGCCTGGTGTGCTGCAGTCCATGGGATCACAAAGAGTCAGACAAGACTGAATGACTGAACAATAGCAACAACAAGGAGGTGGGTGAGTGAAATGATCTGATTTACATTTTTGGTCCTTTCTGGACATGTTATTTGGGGCAAGATAACTAGTCCCTTTAATGGTTATTGCTTCTTTCATTTAATAAAGATATAAAAGAACCTACCTGATAGAGTTGTTATGATAATCAAATGAGGTAAAATAGGAAGGATCTTGGTGATATTGGCTCTTACTGATTTTCACCCTGATGGTTCTGTTTCTAAAACAATGACAACAACTACTGAAAAGGAATTCTATGACAAAGCAAAAATCAAGTCATGCATTTTTTTTTCTATGAATTTTCTCTAATGTGAACTGTTGCTGTTGTTTAGTTGCTAAGACTCTTTGTGACCCCATGTGACCACCAGGTTCCTCTGTCCATAGAATTTCCCAGGAAGAAATACTGGAGTGGGTTGCCATTTCCTTTTCCAGGGAATCTTCCCAACCCAGGGACTGAACCCACATCTACTGCATTGGCAGGCAGATTCTTTACTGCGGAGCCACCAGGGAAGCTCCTCTAAGGAGCTAAGCTCCACCCACTTCCTTGTTGTTGTTATTGGTATTGTTCAGTCATTTAGTCTTGTCCGACCTACTCCGATCTCATGGACTGCAGCAGACCAGGCACTTTTCTAGAGACAGAATTGAAAGCCCATCAGTTACCAGGAGGACAGAGAGAAAGCAACAATTCTTTTTTTTTTTTAATGGTTAGCATTCTTGTTTAACCAGGAAAATACTTTAATTTTATAGTGAAGAGTAGTTAACAATGTTGTGTTAGTTTCAAGTGTACTGTGAAGTCATTCAGTTAGACGTATCCATATATCCATTCTTTTTCAGATATTAAAAAAATACTAATAACATAAATTGCTAGATGCTCCAAACCCTTTTTAAAATTTCCCTTTTAGGACAGATCCACCAGGCTGTTTGGTCAGAGCAGATGTATGTGGATGGACATCATCCCGTTTCAGCCCTTGCCTCAGTTTCTCTACAAACAAGTCAAAATGACCCATGATTCAAACACAGGAGTATAAACTTTCACTTAGGATGCACAGTGGTCAGTCATGTTAAGCTCATTTCTCCATATTAAGCCCTAAAAGCTTCCTGTGAAGTTCCTACTATATGGATTTTACAACTGTCCAAAACTAGAAAAGACATTTTTAGTTTTGTTTTTTAAATTTATTTTCAACTTTTATTTTATGTTGGAGTTGCAGGAGATGAGGGTTTAATCCCTGGATCAGGAAAATCCCCTGGAGGAGGGAATAGAAACCCACTCCACTATTCTTGCCTGGCAGGTGACAGTCCATAGGATCATGAAGAGTTGGACATAACTGAACACATATGAGCATAGTTGATTAACAACGTTGTGTTAGTTTCAGGTGGCCGGCAAAGGGATTTAGTTATTATTCTTTAAAGTGACCCATCAGTGGGAAGAAAAAAGCTTCCATAATGAATGTGGACCTCAGAAGCTACAGAATTCTCTTGAAGTGTAAAGAGTTTTGTCTCAGAAACTTTTCTTCTTATGGGCTCCCTGAATATAAGCGAGAAAGAGGATGCTGAGGCATAATGACATACTTAGAGGAGACTGCATCTTTGTATGAAGGATCAAAATGGTAGAAGAATCAACCATAGGATAATAAATACATCCTGATTTCCAGAAGTTCAGATTCGAGAAGCACCTTGAATTCAACCCCTCTGTATCCAACTCTACATGAAAGGCTTTATGTATACTTCTTCTCTGAATATTACAAGCAGCTCAATGAGGGAAGTGCAATGATTACTGTCCCTATTTGCCAAGTGAGATAATTGAGGACTAACAAGCTTAAGTGACTTAAGTCTAGCCAGGGAGACAGACATTATTTTAATATTCACACAGAAAAATAAGATTTTAAATTTTATTAACTTTACAGCTAGATCCAGTGAAGCACAGAGGTGAAGTTCTCTGTCATTTCCCTGCTCGTGTCTGAATCCTTGCTCTGCCACTTATTAGCTGTGAACTTGAATTGTCACTTAAACAGAATATGTCTGAGTCTTCTCGCCCATAAAATGGGATAATACTGGTAACAGTTGTATAGATTGAAAGAGCTAATATATTTTAAGTGCTTAGAAGAGTATTTGTTTATAATAAACCCTCAATATATGTTAGCTGTATTTTTATTCCACTCTGATAAAGAAGAAAACAGAGACAGAGAGATTAAATAGCTTTGCCAAGGTCACATGGAAGGGCAAGATTGGAGGCTTGAACCCATCCATGACAGATTTCAAGACCTGTTCTATTTAGTTATGGTTCTCCTTAAGCACCAGCCCTAACCAAGGGAAGAAGAGGGGCTTCTGGACCAATCAGGAAGTAGGGACCACGAGAAGATGAAGACTCAACAGGGGCAGATCTCCACACTTTCTGTGGTGTTCCCTCTTGCTATGAGTGAGGGAGTGATAACATTGTCTCCTTGACGTGGAGGTCCTCCTCTGACTATCCCTGCATTGTCCCACTCCTGGTGGGGTCTAGATAAAACACTAGGGCACAAAATGCACCCAGTTCACCATGATTGTGAGAAATTGATTTGACAGGTAGAGGGCTAATGTGACATGGTCTTCGGTTCTCCAGCTAACAAACACCAAAAATCTCAAATATTGACGACTTTTATTGGTCAAATGTAGAGGACCTTAAACCACTGGAAATTCATTTCAGAAAGTTTATGTCAGAACCTTAATATGCTCGAGTTTTCTTTCAGAGTCCTGTGATGCTCAATCTAAATTCTCAGTGCTAAGTTTATAGTTTTTGTAAATGAGATGAGTAATTAAGCAAAAATTATCTAGAATGAAATTTGTTTACATGAGTCTGTTTTTGCTCCTAAAATTTCAGGAATATTTTCCTTCATGTAATTTCTTCCAATAAATCTGGTGCTTTATGTAGTGATCCTCATTAATTTCAGTACACATATAATACATTCTTGAGTACCTTAAGTAAGTCCCTAAGTGAAGTCCCTCAGTCGTGTCCGACTCTTTGCGACCCCGTGGATTGTAGCCCACCAGGCTCCTCCATCCATGAGATTCTCCAGGCAATAATACTGGAGTGGGTTGCCATTTCCTTCTCCAGGGGATCTTCCCAACCCAGGGATCGAACCTGGGTCTCCCGCATTGCAGGCAGATGCTTTAACCTCTGAGCCACCAAGGAAGCCCTTTTGAGTACCTTAGATTAGCATATATTAACTTTAGGATGGGATTTATTAAGACAATATTGCCTTCCACTTTAAAGATTTGAAAATATCTGAGGAAAGGAGGGAGAAGAAGACAGAGAGAGAGAGAGAATTTCTACTTTCCATTTCCTCAAATTTACTTGCCACCATTTACTAAACATGATTTCTTAGGAGTGTCAGTTAAGTCCCTAAGGTTTGGATTTTCATCTGTAATTTTCTGATAGCCTTCCAAGATGACTGTGAGATTCCAATTAAATAATATCTTCAAAAAATTCTTCATAAAACTATATACTTGTATAGAGAATTATAATTACTAATATGTGCTTAGTAATTGAGTATTATGCATACAATGGAATGAAGTCATTCAGTTGGACAATTAAGATCCACTCCTGGTCTTTAGAGAATGACATAGAGTTTTAATGTGATAGATTATAGCAGTTTTTGGAGAAGGAAATGGGAACCCACCCCAGTATTCTTGCCTGGAGAATCACATGGACAAAGGAGCGTGGTGGGCTACAGTCCATGGGGTCGCAAAGAGTCGGACACGACTGAGCGACTAACATACATGGCATTTTTATATATCCCAATAACATATTTATTAATACTTGTTCATTTGATATTTGTCTATGTTCTAAAAAATGGTCAAAATACAGGACCTCCAGAAGCAAAGTGATATACCACCATCCTCCTCAATTTTACAAGGAAAACACAGATATATGAAACCATAATGCCAAGTTGAAGGTTGAAACTGCCATGAGGTAAGGATGCAGATATTTTGGGTGGCGATGAGGACCAGCAAAGTCCTTCCAGCTGGTAACAGCAGAAAAGGAATGTCCAGCCATGTTTTGTGAAGAAGGAGAGCTTGCCTGGCTGCTGATGTTCATGGTGTGAGTGCTGGAGCTAAAGAATGAGACAAGGATGTGACGAGTAGAGGTCAGTGTTCCAGGAGAAATTAACTCTGTAAGCCAAGACACAAAGGTGGGAACATTTTAGACTGCTCTTTCTCAAAGTCCAGTCTGGGTGAGTTTCCTGATTTGTGAACTGATGGACAATTTGTATGTTCCATTATGGGTCCTTGTGGGAAAGAAGGATGATGTGCAGTCTCATAGATTTCATTTTCATGACTAAGACCAAATTATTACTGACTGAATAAGTGGATGACTAAAGATGACTGATATCTGATGTATACACACCAAAATTTGTAACTTATTAGAATTTACTTAAGTCTAGAGTTCTGTCCTACCTCAAGTCTGGTAGCAGTGCCAGGAACAGGTTTCTGCTGTTTTTGTAGATACCTAGACTGCAGATGGTGACTGTAGCCATGAAATGAAAAGACACTTACATCTTGGAAGGAAAGTTATGGCCAACCTAGACAGCATATTCAAAAACAGAGATATTACTTTGCCAACAAAGGTCCATCTAGTCAAGGCTATGGTTTTTCCAGTGGTCGTGTTTAGATGTGAGAGTTGGACTGTGAAGAAAGCTGAGTGCCGAAGAATTGATGCGTTTGAACTGTGGTGTTGGAGGAGACTCTTGAGAGTCTCTTGGACTGTAAGGAGGTCCAACCAGTCCATCCTAAAGGCGATCAGCCCTGGGATTTCTTTGGAAGGAAGGATGCTAAAGCTGAAGCTCCAGTACTTTGGCGACCTCATGCGAAGAGTTGACTCATTGGAAAAGACTCTGATGCTGGGAGGGATTAGGGGCAGGAGGAGAAGGGGACGACAGAGGATGAGATGGCTGGATGGCATCACTGACTGGATGGACATGAGTTTGAGTGAACTCTGGGAGTTGGTGATGGACAGGGAGGCCTGGCGTGCTGCGATTCATGGGGTCGCAAAGGGTCGGACGCGACGGAGCGACTGAGCTGAGCCGAGACAGTGGCATGTATTACTCCACCTCCACTGCCATTGTCACTCCCCAGTTTTCTCTAGAAGTAAAATAATTATTTGTGTATATTAGTTGTTATCTCAAATTGATCATGGCTTTCAATGTTTGCTTTTTTATTGTGCATTCTTTTTAGATTCACTCGTGTTNCGCGACGGAGCGACTGAGCTGAGCCGAGACAGTGGCATGTATTACTCCACCTCCACTGCCATTGTCACTCCCCAGTTTTCTCTAGAAGTAAAATAATTATTTGTGTATATTAGTTGTTATCTCAAATTGATCATGGCTTTCAATGTTTGCTTTTTTATTGTGCATTCTTTTTAGATTCACTCGTGTTTTATTTTTTGACTCTAATATGTGTAATTCCTGGACTTTTACCATTTTGGTAACTCGGGTTTTTTTCTTTGTATCTAATCACCAACTTCTTTTCTTCTGGCTAAAGGGGATAGGTGATATAGATGGGGCGATGTGTCCTTGTCTTATGTAGTACATCACTCCCATTCTGTGTGTAGCATTTCTTTTACCACTCTATCTTGCTGCCTTTGGGCTGGGGTTGTTCAGTCGCTAAGTCATGTCTGCGTCTTTGTGACCCCATGGACTGTAGCCTGCCAGGCTCCTCTGTCCATGGGATTTCCCCGGCAAGAATACTGGAGTGGGTTGCCATTTCCTCTTCCAGGGAATCTTCCTGTCCCAGGGATCAAACTTGCATCTCCTGCTTGGCAGGCATATTCTTTAACTCTGAGTCACCAAACTCTGAGTCAGTCTGCCTTTGGNACTGTAGCCTGCCAGGCTCCTCTGTCCATGGGATTTCCCCGGCAAGAATACTGGAGTGGGTTGCCATTTCCTCTTCCAGGGAATCTTCCTGTCCCAGGGATCAAACTTGCATCTCCTGCTTGGCAGGCATATTCTTTAACTCTGAGTCACCAAACTCTGAGTCAGTCTGCCTTTGGGCAAATTTTGTTATCTTTCAGGAAGGAAACAAATGTGAAGGTAAAAGACAAAGTTTCTGATTCTTTAGAGCAGGAGCTGGCTAATAATAATCCATAGGTTAAATTCAGTGTGTTGTATGCTTTTGAAAATAAATTTTTATTGGTGCACAGCCAATCCCATTTATTAACATATGTTCTAAGGCTATTTTTTGAACTACAGTGGCAGAGGTGTGCAGGTGCAACAAAGTCCGAGAAATTCACAAAGTTTTCTCTTTGTCCCCTTACAGAAAACTTCTTTTGACCCATACTCTAGACATTTGTTGTAATTGTTTTTCAGTCTCTCAGTCATGTCTGACTCTTTGCGACCCCATGGACTGCAGCATGCCAGGCTTCCCTGTCCTTCACCGTCTCCCAAAGCTTGCTTTTGTAATAAAACTATTTCCCAAATGCAAATCCGATAGCTCACTTGTGTGTGTGTTGGGGGGGAATGGAATATGGACACTTCTAAGAGTTCAATCGGAATAGGTTGCAGTAACTCATTGAGTGATTCCTTCAAAACTCAGAATAAAATGATTATTTTAGGAACAACTATTTTACATATTCTTCTTTCATCTTTAGAGGGCACAATTAAATCTTTGTTGGTGAAACAGGAGTACACAAAATACAGATTATTAAATTGATAAATATTAGTAAAATGTACCAGTATAAAATTAGTAATCCTCTCATTTTTCAGGAGTTTCCCATTCTAAATTCCTCCTTTATTTACTTTGTTTTGAGTCATCCTCTAAATCTAACTCACCCTGAAACCCCCTGCCTTTCTTCTGCCACCCTCCTCCTCTTCTTATTTCTCATCATTTTCTGTTTGTCATGCACACACTCATGACAAATAATACTCATATATCTTTTAGTGCAAGAGGTTCCCTAAATGTTTTTTGATGGTCTTGAGGATGAATTTTTGGAGTTAGGGCCCAAAGCTGGATTTTAGCCACAAAATATTAAGTAATCAATATATCTAGCATTAGCTTTGTTTACTTTTAATAGCAAAAATATCTTTAAATTCAACAACTTTGTGAAACAGCTACCTAAGATTTCAGGACATTCTGTGGCTTTCTCAAATACTTATAAATGACAGAACTGGCTATGAATGGAGCTGACACCATACTTTCCTCGGGATTCTTAGATAAGATCCTCAGTTTGTTCACATATGCTCTAGTTTTCTTGCAGTGACTTTTACCCTGAAAAACATTATAAGACACTGGATTGAATACTTAAAAATCAAGTTTGTATTCATGCAATTTAACTCTGACAAGTCTGTAGCTGGGTTGACAAGATGACCCAAACAGTTCATAAATTGGGCTTAATTTTTTATTTTAAAATTATTACTAAAAGGTTACACTCTATCCACCAAAAATTGTGAAATATTTCAGATCATAGTGGGGGGTATTTCTGGTTTATTGGCCACGTCAAATAGCCAAGCAAATTGTTTACTTCTCACTTGAATTTTTATTTAAAAATCCAAATTTCACAATCAGTCCAGATTTCCCAAGTGGAGTTTGTTTAAAGTAGATTCCATTTAGAAATACTTGATGCATTTCTAAATTAAAAGAATGAACCTGCAAAGAATCAAAATTTCAGAATAGATTTAGAATATTCTGGCTGTTTTGAGAAAGCATGCTACATCTACTGAGATGAAATCCCACATTACAATTAATTCCCAAAGCTTAGAAACCAGAATTTACTCTAAACAGGTTTTGTTTCAATAGTTAAAAAAAAAACAACAAAAAGATGCCACAGTTAGGAAAAATACATGGTTCTAATTATTGCACATTTTTTTCCTTTATAAGATGTGTTTTTCCATGATATTTCAATATTTCTTTTGCAGGTGGTGAGCAATTTTATTAACAAACCTACACATACATGTGGTAACAGTACCAAATTATAAAGCAAGTCATTGGAGAAGAAAAATCGGGCTATGGATAGGTTACTCATAGGATTTGCAAAACCTTTGAACTGCTCTGAACTAAACTACAGATTACAATATTAGGGGAAGTGGGTGGGTGATTTCTACTTTCTAAGAACAGCTTCCAAATCCAGCCATATGGAAGTCCAGAATATCCTTGATTTTGTAATACAACTATTGTCTGCTCAGGATTATGAAAAAGTAAAGTATACAATCAAAATTGAATGCAAATCACTAGGGTAAATGTTTAAATCAAAACCCAGGCTCACACTAGTTGGCAAATCCTTTATCTGGTGAAATTAAATCTTGGATACTGTAATTCTGAATTTTCTGAATTAAGGAAAAATAAATTATGAAGACTTTAGGGGTAAGTTCACAGCTCAGCTTCTCTTTTCATGGGATCTCTTCTCCAAGTCTCTCCACTCATATCTATGGTGCTCTCCCTGCTGGAAAGGACCTCCTGTGAACTCTGTCCAGCCACTGCAGATGATAAAGAATGAGGAAGTGAAGATGGTTGGTCCCTTTGCTAAGCAAGAGAAACTGGCCCTGTGGTTCTGGCACCAGCTTTGAGTCTATCGAGTAAGGCTTATGAGGACTTGATACAGCAAAGAAGAGGCCTGACTACCACTTTTTAATTTTGAGAAGTTCGCTGTACATATAGTTCCTTCCGAAATCTCCCTGATTGTGTAACTGAGGCAAGACACTCTGTCATTTGCCTATGTGTCTTTTCACCTGCTACTGATGTGGTAGCACCTGTGCAGAAGCTGGAATTCCATACCCACATCTTAAGTGGAGACAACTGTCCAGCCTCAGATGAGAAACATCCATAAACGCCCTCTTGGTTCAGCTAACAATGCAAAAGATAATGAAGTAGCAAATCAGCATATGTNACATCCTGCCCAGTATCTCTATCTAGTTAATTTTGACAAACACCAAGAGCTGAAAGGCTAAGCCAACAATTCCAAAAATAGTTTCTTTGAAAACAAAGATGCAATCACAATTAGATTGGACTGAAACGTTCCCTGGATAATGTCTTACGAAGTTCTTTTAAAAAAACAAACATAATGAGCCAACTCGTGATACCAGAGGTCTCAAGAAATAAACCACAAAAATGCATTTATCTCTTTTGTTGTACTTAATGTACATTCTTAGCTTGGAGACTTCATCTGAGTCTGTCTTAATGTGCATCTTGTCTGTCTTGGTAACACTAAACTTAAAGGCAGACTCCCAAGGGACACTTTTCTTATCTGTTATCACCATGTGAGTGATAAGTAACAGCACTCTTTGAGATAAGACTGTCCAATTAGAGAAGGTTCTGTATAAATCTGAGCAAGGGTATGGATTCTTCACAGTAATCTTACAGGCACTTTGAGGCACCCTCTTTTTGTTCCCTCTGAGCAAATAATAGCGGACATTTAGACATCTTTGGAGTTTTCACTAGAGTTGGGAAATGTGCTGTTCATCTAATTGGACTAGGTTATTTAGCTTTGGTTATAACCCTGTGAGGTATGTACTATTGTTTTCACTGTTTTACAAATATAGAAGCGGTAGTATAGAGGGATTATTGCAAAAAGTCATGGAATTTGAGTTAGTTAGATTAAAAACTGTCAAAACACAGAATTTGACTTCAGAACCCGCACCCATAGGACTACATACAGTACTGATGTTTGCCCTAGAATTTGAGGGAAGATCTCTCCTTTCACTCCCTTCATTTTTTCTCTCTTTGCTTCACACCCTCCACTGTCCGCACCTGCTATTATCCCTGAACAAACTTTAATTGTAGAAAGCAAGAAGTTCTTCAGTATTAAACCAAACAGAAACCTCAAATTAGACATCACTTTTTAAAGTGCCACTAAACTCCCCAAGGGCCTCTCTAGTGGCTGAGTGGTAAAGAAATCTGCAAATGCAAGAGATGAGAGTTCTATCCGTGAGTTGGGAAGATTCCCTAGGAAAGGAAATGGCAACCCACTCCGGTATTCTTGTCTGGGAAATCCCATTGACAGAGGAGCCTGGCAGGCTAAGTCCATGGAGCCTCAAAGAGTTGGACATGACTTGGCAAATAAACAATCACGAAAACAAAAACTCCCCAGCCTCTCAAAGCATACACATTTCAGGCAGAACCACAACAAAAATCTCATCTATTTCCTAAACTTAAACTAGATTTTCATGAATAACTAGCATACAAGAAAAAAAAACTATTTCTTATTTAGTTTTTCTCTAGGGTTTCCTAGTAACAGAACAGTAATACTGTTTAATTTTCCAGTGAAGATGCAAGTAATGGGGAGGGGGGGAAGGAAAACCAGAAAAGTAGATTGGGATCACAGTGTGTAGAGCCTAAATCTTGAGGCTCAGTCTAGGCTAGCTGTCTAGGATACAATAGTCAACCTGACATACCTCATTAACTCTCAACACCAAAGAGAACACCTGAGTATAGTTCCCTCCATATTTTCAAAGACAGTTTTTTTCATTCCTCTTTAGCAAACTCCAAGATAATATGCCCATGGTTATGTGGAAGTGATAAAAAGACTCCACCTGCATAAAATGTTTCTCTTCTCCAGAACAGTTTCTCTCCCCCAGAATTTCATGTGGCTATAAAATTAAAAGATACTTGCTCCTTGGAAGAAAGGCTATGACCAACCTAGACAGCTTATTAAAAAGGCAGATATTACTTTGTCAGCAAAGGTCCATCTAGTCAAAGCTAAGGTTTTTCCAGTCGTCATGTATGGATGGGAGAGTTGGACCATAAAGAAAGCTGAGTGCTGAAGATTGATGCTTTTGAACCATGGTGTTGGAGAAGACTCTTGAGAGTCCTTTGGGCTGCAAGGAGATCCAACCAGTCCATCCTAAAGGAGATCAGTCCTGAGTATTCTTTGGAAGGACTGATGTTGAAGCTGAAACTCTAATACTTTGGCCACTTGATGGGAAGAACTGACTCATCTGAAAAGACTGATGCTGGGAAAGATTGAAGGCAAGAGGAGAAGGAGGCAAGAGAGGATGAGATGGTTGAATGGCATCACAGAATCAATGGACATGAGTTTGAGCAAGCTCTGGGAGTTGGTGATGAACTGACTGGCTGAAGCACTTGACATATGATATTCATTCTTTCAGTAGTTTTGACACAATTAATGAAGTCAGCTCCAGAGGTGAATCTCTTTCTATAGATATGAATATTAGTATTTTTAAATTAAAATTGTCATAAATAAAACTAAACACAACTCTCATATCTACACAGCAACTAGCTACACTAATACACATGCTGCTGCTGCTAAGTCACTTCAGTCGTGTGCGACCCCATAGACGGCAGCCCACCAGGCTCCCCCATCCCTGGCAAGAACACTGGAGTGGGTTGCCATTTCCTTCTCCAATGCATGAAAGTGAAAAGTGAAAGTGAAGTCGCTTAGTCGTGGCCAACCGTTTGGGACCCCATAGACTGCAGCCTACCAGGCTCCTCCTCCATCCATGGGATTTTCCAGGCCAGAGTACTAATGCACATACAAACTCATTTAGATTTCATGTTTATTGTTTACTTATTACTTCTAATTTATTGCTAAATTATATCTCTTGTTTACTGAGCCTTAACTGTACCCCAGTTAATGTTATGATATTTTACATTTAGGGTCTCCAGTCTTTATTATAACATCCTGTAGCTGACACCATTAAGTGCTTACTCAATAGCCACTTTCCAGCCTGATGCTTCCTGCCAATAGAACCTCAGATTTGTTTGCAGAGAAAATGTGGCCAAATTCAGACAATAAATCACCATTTCTCTGAATGATCATAAGGATCTAGTCAGTTTCTTATTTTCCTAGCCTCCAGAGGTGGCTGTACAACACATTTCTGGCTGATAAGACAGCATCGAAAATCTATACGCATTTGAAAAAGATTTTGATTTGCTGATAAAAGAAGACAGACATTTGCTGCCTGATTTTTTTTTTCTTTTTGATTGCCTTGCATGTTTAGAACCATCTATACATTCTACATCCAGACTTAGTTGTATTTGAGCTGCTTCTTTAAGCTAAGATCATTCAGGTTTTTTTGTAGCTGAACACACTCCCCACTGATTTGCTTTGTAAAATGAACGTCATTTCCTCTTTCACTGATGAGAAAACAAGGGGTCAAAGAGTGCTGTGTAATAATAAATGCAGGTGTTTTTTTTTTTTTTTCATTTAAGATAGACATACATATCTACTATGTTCTTGGCATTGAACCCCCTGCTAGGAATAAACTTAAGGCATAAACTTTACAAGCATAGATTGAACAATCTAGGTTCAGCACAGAATTTCATCATAAATTTCTTAAACTTGTTTTAAATTTCATTTTCCTTCTTCTTTGCATCTTGCCAAACTAAAAATATCAGAACAGTCATTTCAGCTTGATTATAGAAGAGCAGAATCTCTGAGGAAAAAGAGACCTTGAGTATTTCTAAAGGCGAGGAGAGCCTGGCGAGAAACAAAGTCATCAAGTGTGCTTATTAATAGTTGCTAAACTTATTAATGCAATTAGTGACACACAGTCTTCTCAGAATTAAAGAGAGCTGGAGGGTTGTTTGACTTTTTTGGGTACGTACCTGAACTATAGAGACGGACTTGCTTCAAATCCCAAGAGATGTATTTTTCTAGACATTAGTGCCAAGTAAAATGGCTCAAAGTTCGTCTCAGTTTCAAAGCTTTTCTTTCTTGAATCAGAAACAAGCTGTTGCTTTAATTTTTAGTAAATGAAAGTCAGTTAAGAATTGCCTGGCCCCAAAACAGAGAAGATGGTTTACATAATAACCAATTTCCCCTTTAGAAAGTGGACTTCTGCCTTATATCTAAATGCGCTATGACCTTTTAAAGAAATGGAGTTCTCAAATCTCAAACCTGTTGGGTTGCAGCTGGTACCTGAATCCAGGAGCAGTCACAAAGCTGGTTAATATTAGCAACCGTAGGACTGTCAGGAAAAATAGGCAAAGGACACTGTTTTACAATATTAAACGTGGACCTCGAGACATTCCAATGTTCAGCTCCTTGACCCAATGGGCTAAATACCTCTGACCACCTCACATGTGGCCTTGTGCTTCCATTCTCAGGGCTTATTAGAAAGGATTGAAGCAAGAGACCTATAATGATGAAGGGATCAGGGCAGCCTCTGAACCTCCTCAGAGGTACCGTAATGAACTGGTCTCAGAAGGTCTTTGATGCTGCTGGCTCTGCACCCTGTATATGAGCTTTCCACTCACTCATTTCCTCTGCACTTTGGTAGCACAGCATGAAGCCTACTATTAGAAACAAGGTTTATTGCTGCCTTGCAAACATTTATTGGGTAATATCTAAAACATGGTGTCAAGTTATAGTAATGTGCTGTTCCGGGAACCTTTTTGAGAATTTTAGGGTTTCAGAAAATGGTCCTTTGAGAATTCCTCTGTTTCAGAAATGAAAAGTAGAAGAGACTGTCTATCTATCTATATATATATAGACACATACACTCATATAACCTTTGCTTATTTGGTAGAGATATATCATTTTTCTTTCAAGAGGAACATCTATTCCTAAGATAGATCATTCTTAGACTTTTCAAGTAGTGTGCCTCAGAGAGCAAACATCCATATTTGCCATTTGCCTGGGGATATTATTTGCTTGCATTTATACAGGGTCAATGACATGACGTACATTTAAATTAATCCCCAAGAGAATTTATTTGGCATTGCTATCTACTCAATCTAGCTCAAGCTTCTCTGCTGCTGCTGCTAAGTTGCTTCAGTTGTGTCTGATGCTGTGTGACTGCATAGATGGCAGCCCACCAAGCTCCTCTGTCCCTGGGATTCTCCAGGCAAGAGCACTGGAGTGGGTTGCCATTTCCTTCTCCAATGCATGAAAGTAAAAAGTGAAAGTGAAGTCACTCAGTCGTGTCCCACACTTAGCAACCCCATGGTCTGCAGCGCACCAGGCTCCTCTGTGCGTGGGATTTTCCAGGCAAGAGTACTGGAGTGGGGTGCCATCGCCTTCTCTGCAAGCTTCTCTAATTCACAAGAAAATAGCACAGTGTATACTCCATGCAGATTTTTTTTTTCATGTTGCTAGAAAAGAATCATTGTGATGGAAATGTATATTGTGAAATCTAATTTTGATTGCGCAAGTTCTCTTTTCCTCCTCATGACATCTGCAGTACACTTCATATATGGAGGTTCTCCGGCAATGTCTGTTGATTGAGTAGATGACGATTAAACAGATGTATGAAAGGTGAAAAATACTATTACTCTATGTATTTGTTTCCTGTTTGATATTAAAAGATTTTTACTGATTGACATGTAGCTGTTTTTCACAAATAGTGAAGCACCATACAGAATGGAGTGATGAAAAATACATAAAGAAATTATTCCTCCATGTCAAGGAGGAGTCAGTTGAGTTAGGTTGAACAAACAAATAAATTGAATGTCGCCCTAGTGCTTTCGGGCTTCCCTGCTGGCTCAGATGGTAAAGAATCCACCGGCAGTGCAGGAGACCTGGGTTCAATACCTGGGTTGGGAAGATCCCCTGGAGAAGGGCATGGCAACCCACACTAGTATTCTTGCATAGAGAAGTCCATGGAAAGAGAAGCCTGGTGGGCTATAGTCCATAGGCTAACATTGAAACAGACATGGCTGAATAACTAAGAACAGCACTAGTTTTTTTTTTTATATAAAGAACTATTATTTATTTATTTTCCCCCTTCTTTTAATTAATTTATTTATTTTAAATTTTTTACTTTATTTTACTTTACAATACTGTATTGGTCTTGCCATACATCAACATGGATCCGCGCTCAGCCCTCTTCAACTTTCCATTTTCACTGCTCAGTTTCTCCAAGGAAGACTGTTTCCTAGCCCCCCTGCACTGCTTACTGCTGCCTCCTCTTGCCACAGTCTCCTACGTCATCAGAGTAGAGCTGCCTTAGCCCCACCCGCTCCTCCTCTTCTCTCCCTTTCTTCTTGGCCCCTTGCACGTTCCTAATTCCAGATTCTCAACCCTCCTTTAGATTCTGACTCCCAGATTTGGCTGTGAGGTCCATTTGTGTGTGTTTTTCCATAATATCCTATGTGCGTGTGCTCAGTAAGGCTAAGTCATGCCCAGCTCTTTGCAACCCATGGACTGGAGCCCACCAAGCTCCTCAGTCCATGGGATTTTCCAGGCAAGAATACTGGAGTGGATTACCATTTCCTCCTCCAGGGGATCTTCCTGATCCAGTAATCAAACCCACGTCTACTGTGTTTCCTGCTTTGGCCGACAGATTCTTTATCACTGAGCCACCTGGGAAGCCCAATGCTCATCTCTCTTTAGGATAGGTATATTGCAAAAATCCAGGGAGATTTTCTGATAAGGATGATGTACATTATTATCTTATATTCTAAGAAAAAAATAAGTAGTCACCTGAAAAGACCATCTTCTAGCACCAAAATATTTAAAGATTATAAGGAACAGACAACATTCTATTCTTCATTCATAAAATGAGAAAGGCCTATGTTACTCGTGACTCCCCTGAAAGGGGACTACTTGTTAGGACACTGGTTATATAATTAGTATCCCTACTGCATTGCTATGGAATGAATTGTGTTCACGCAGGATTCATACGAGGAAGTCCTAGCTCCCAAAGTGACGATATTTGGAGATGGGACCTTTGTTAGATGACTAGGATTAGATGAGCTCAAGAGGATGGAACCTTCGTGATGGTCCCATAAAAGAAGAGACGCCACAGAGCTTTCCCTCCTTCTCTGCAGTGTGTGGACTCAGAGATGAGACGGCAGTCTACAAGCCAGGAAGAGAGCCTGCACCATAGACCTACCATGTTGGTACCTTCATAGTGAACTTCCAGCCTCTAGAACCGTGAGGAAATGTGTTTCTGTTGTTTAATACCACTTAATACGTGGTATGTCATAGAAGCCCAAGATGACTAAGACATGCAACTAAATGGAATCTATTATAGATAGTTTCTAGTGGGCAGGAAGATTATATTTTTCAATGGGGGACTGAAAGCTCTAATTTCATACAAGAGCAATCCCAGATTGAGGTTCTTAAATTTCAGACAATAGAAACAAAGGGATTAATGCAACTGCTTCCTAACATTTTTCTGCTCCAGTCTTGCTCCCTTCAATGATTCTCCGTGAACTATCTTCAGAGTTACATATTGAAAGGTAAATTTGGACCATATATACATTACTATTTTATTTAAATTCTCTCACTGATGATCTGTTGCCCTAAAGCATAGTCTGCTGTTGTAGCTGATTCATTTGAAATAATTTGCCTTTCCTCTGGGCCTTTGCTTCATCCAGCCCAGCGTTTCTCATGATGTACTCCACATATAAGTTTAAACAAGCAGGGTGACAATATACAGCCTTGATGTACTCCTTTTCCTATTTGGAACCAGTCTGTTGTTCCATATCCAGTTCTAACTGTTGCCTCCTGACCTGCCCATACAGATTTCTCAAGAGGCAGGTCAGGTGATCTGATATTCCCATCTCTTTAAGAATTTTCCACAGTTTGTTGTGATCCACACACTCAAAGGCTTTGGCGTAGTCAATAAAGCAGAAACAGATGTTTTTCTGGAATTCTTTTGCTGGATGAAGCACAAGGTGGAATCAAGATTTCTGGGAGAAATATCAATCACCTCAGCTATGCAGATGACCCCACCCTTATGGCAGAAAGCAAAGAAGAACTAAAGAGCCTCTTGATGAAAGTGAAAGAGGAGAGTGAAAAAGTTGGCTTAAAACTCAACATTCAGAAAACTAAGATCACGGCATCTGGTCCCATCACTTCATGGCAAATAGATGGGAAGCAGTGGAAATAGTGACGGACTTTATTTTTGGAGTTCCAAAATCACTGGAGATGATGACTACAGCCATGAAATTAAAAGACACTTGTTCTTTGGAAGAAAAGTTATGACCAATCTAGACAGCACATTAAAAAGCAGAGACATTATTTTGCTAACAAAGGTCTGTCTAGTCAAAGCTATGGTTTTTCCAGTAGTCATGTATGAATATGAGAGTTGGACTAAAAAGAAAGCTGAGCATTGAAGAATTGATGCTTTTGAACTGTGGCGCTGGAAGACTCTTAAGTCCCTTGGACAGCAAGGAGATCCAATCAGTCCATCTTAAAGGAAATTAGTCTTGAATATTCATTGGAAGGACTGATGTTGAAACTGAAAACCCAATACTTTGGCCACCTGATGGGAAGAACTGACTCATTTGAAAAGACCCTGATGCTGGGAAAGATTGAAGGTGGGAGGAGAAGGGGACCAGAGGGGATAAGATGGTTGGATGGCATCACTGACTCAATGGACATGAGTTTGAGTAAGCTCCGGGAGTTGGTGATGGACAGGGAGGCATGGTGTGCTGCAGTCCATGGGGTCGCAAAGAGCTGGGCACGTCTGAGCGACTGAACTGACTGGCTGGGCCTTTGAATAGCTTGTTTATTCTTCTTGTAATCTACAATTCCCTCTCCTTTGCTTTTAATAATTAAATTCTACCCAGTGTTCAGAATCCAATCAATACATCACATCTTCTTTGGAAAAATTCCCTTGGTTTTCTCAAAGCTGGGAAGATGTTTGTCCCCTGTCGTCTCAATTCATTGTAAACACCCCCTTTAGGCCCCTATGTTGTAAGTGATTGTTTGCTTTTCTACTTGTGTCACTAGACTGAAATTTTTTAGGAAGCAAGGCGTATTTCTTCTCTTAACTGTCATGCACATGCACTTAAGTGTCCATAGAGAAAATGTTTAAGTGAGTCAATTCCTTTCTGGATCTTTCTGTCTATTTTTATTACTAATGACTCATGTCACAAACCCAAGATGGTCCCTACACCTGAGATTGTACCTCTCTGGTTTGCATGACCCTTAGATGTCGATCTCCCTGTACTCTCCCCTGATCTTTGAGTTCGGATTATTATCTGGCTTTTAGATATAAGGGCAGTATGGGCGATGAATTGGGAGACTGGGATTGATATATGTACACTAAGTTCACTGACTGTTCGTCACTCAGTCGTGTCTGACTCTCTGCCACGCTGTGGACTGTAGACTGCTAGGCTCCTCTGCCCATGGGATTTCCCAGGCAAGAATATTGGAGTGGGGTGCTGTTTCCTTCTCCGGGGGATCTTTCTGACCCAGGGATCAAACCTGGGTCTCCTGCATTGCAGACAGATTCTTTACCATCTAAGCAGCCAGGGTAGTCCAAGCGCACTATGAGGAGCTATTCATTCTGACATAAAAGTTTGAGGCAGAAATGTGGTAGATTCTAGGGAATGTTTCTGGTCCTTCGGATGCTATCCTTAATTCCCAGAACAGAAGAAGCCTTTTCTTAAGTTTTATTTTCTCTCCATTTTTCTTTCTCCTTATCATAATTAGATGAGATTAACATGAATTAATTCCCTATATTAATTTATATTCAGACAACAGAACACATCTCTTTCAGCATTTGTTAATCTTAGTAATTTATACAACAGAAAGTAGCATGTATTTCTACATCAGCCTTTTCTATTGGCTCCTGAGGGAATTTTCCTTTAGTTGGTACTGTGATAATAACAACCCAGCTTTTTTCAAAACCATATTAGTAGAAACTCACTAGAAGTCAACCTACTTGGCCAAGATTGATTGACTCATCGACTTTAATGTTTATGAAACATTATAATGTTATGTTTGATGTGAAGGCTTATTTTAGGAAAAAATGTACTTTTCAAAAACCTGATCATGTTTAGACATACTAGTTCTAGTTTTAAATATGATACTGAAAAGCAAAACAAAATAAGACTTTCAATTTTTATTTAAGATTGTGGGCAATTTGCTTTTTTTTTTTTT